>JACXGM010006629.1:0-32390 GCA_016801145.1 Umbra pygmaea | reverse complement strand
CTTAGAATCCTGGCCGCAGCATTCTGTATGAGCTGTAGCTGTCTTATGGTCTTTTTGGGAAGACCAGTGAGGAGGCCATTACAATAATCCACCCTGCTGGTGATGAAAGCATGAACAAGTTTCTCTAAGTCTTGTCTGGAAACAAAGCATCTAATTCTTGAGATATTTTTAAGATGATAATATGCTGATTTAGTTATTGATTTAACATGACTACTGAAGATAAGGTCTGACTCCAGAATCACACCAAGATTCCGGACTTGATGTTTAGTTGTTTGACCCCTAGCATCAAGGTATGCGTTCACCTTGAGAACTTCATCTTTGTTTCCAAATGAAATGACTTCAGCTTTCTCTTTGTTTAACTGAAGAAAGTTTTGGCACATCCAATTGTTAATTTCATCAATGCATTGGCATAGGGAGTCAATGGTCTGTGGTCGTTAGGCGATAGGGCTAAGTAGATCTGGGTGTCGTCTGCATAGCTGTGGTAAGCAATTTGTTTCTTTCTCATTATTTTGCTCAATGGGAGCATATACAGGTTGAATAGGAGTGGCGCGAGAATTGAGCCCTGTGGGACTCCACATGTCATGGATGACCACTCAGACTTATGGTTGCCTATACTCACATAGTAACCTCTCGCTTCTAGGTATGACCTGAACCATTTTAGGACCATCCCAGAAAGCCCGACACAGTTTTCCAGCCTGTCAAGAAGTATGTCGTGGTCGACAGTGTCAAATGCCACACTAAGGTCGAGTAGTACCAGCACTGATAGTTTGCCTGTGTCTGTATTGAGGCGAATATAATTTATTATCTTTATGAGCGCTGTCTCTGTATTGTGAATTGGTTGGAAGCCAGATTGAAAATTGTCAAAGTGTCCATTTGAGCTTAAGAATTTGTTCAGCTGATTGAAAACAACTTTTTCAATGATCTTGCCTATGAAAGGGAGATTTGAGATTGGTCTGTAGTTGCTCAGTACGGTGTGATCCAAATTGCTCTTTTTCAGATAGGGCTTAACAACTGCAGTTTTTAGGGACTTTGGAAAAGTCCCAGAAAGAAGTGAGGAATTTACCAATTCTATGAGATCTGCTTCTAAACAGTTTAACACACTTTTAAAAAAGATGTGGGAAGTGTGTTAAGGGCGCAGGTTGATGTTTTAAGGTGCTGTACAGTTTTTTCCAGAATGTTACCATTAATTGCTTCGAAAACAGACATAGTGACTAATTTCTGAGGTTGTGGTCTGATCTGTCTGACCTCAGCGCAACTCAAATATGTGCTGATCAGCTTTCTGATATTATTGATTTTCTCTGAGAAGAAAGAAGCAAACTCACTGCATTCACTGTCTGAGAGCATTTCACCGGGAATGTGACTTGGGGGGTTTGTTAGTCTCTCTACAGTAGCAAAAAGAGTGCATGTGTTGTTAAAGTTGCTGTTTATAATATTTTAGGAAAAAGGTCTGTCTAGCTTTGCCTAATTCTACATTGAAGGCATGAAGGGTGTTTTTATAGATGTCATAATGGACTTCGGTTTTGTCTTCCATCACATGCGCTCAGATTTTCTGCAATTTCTCTTTATATTTTGAACTGTTGTTGAGTTTCTCCATGTTGCCTTTTGTCTGCCATCTTTCTTCCTGACTTTTCACAGGAGCAATATTATATATAAGAGACTTTGGCAGTAGTTTTGGATATTATCGACACGCAAATCCAAATTGTACTGCCTTTTCTTGGTTTAAAGAGGATATGTCTAAAAAGTCTCGTATTGATTTTTTGCTTATCTCTGATGATTTGCTGCCTAATCCTTAATCTAGTGGGATATCCCCAGCTCCATTGACAGATCACTCTTGCATTGATTTAATATTAAGTGAAGCATAATCATAACCATGTCGAACTCCAGGTTACTGGAAGCTCAATTGTTCCTATTTACAGCAACCCTCTTACTCTTCATCTATTAGGACACTCCTTCAGGACATCATGCACAAAACTAACATTAGTTCTACTTCAAATTGGAAGGGAATTATTTAAATACGAATGCAGAAGATATTCTATTAAATTTGGGAAACTGATCAGTAAATGTTTGTCTGACAAAAACACTGAAGTTTTCAGTGAAATTAATGATATTTTAGGTAAGCCTTCTTTACAGGACAGTGACAAAGAGGATTAATTTAGACTCCAGGAAAAACTCAATGGTCTTAATATGGAGAAGGTGAAAAGTGCATTTGTTAGGGCTAGATGGCTTGAATTTGGTGAATGGAATTCTGCCTACTTTTTTAATTTAGAAACATATAGAGGAAATAATTTCCTCAGCAGTTATATTCCTCCTCCTTTGACAGAGAATATTCAAAGGTTTTTTTGATAAGGTTCATGCATTTATTCCAAAGATTAGTCAGGAGATGAAGGAGGTATATGATGCTGAGTTGAAAGCGGAGGATCTAAATTATGTTGTCAAGAAAACCCTTTAAACAAATCTCTTGGGACAGGTGGATTGTCCTTTGAATTTTATAAGACCATTTGGGATGCTATAAAATATCTTATTCAGGATATATCTAATGAATGTGCCTCATCTGGGGAGTTGTCCCGATCCATGAAACAAGGCCTCATCATCTTAGTTCCTAAACCCAACAAAGACATACTTTGTCTAGACAATTGGTGTCCTGTCACACTATCAAATGCTGATTACAACTTACTAGCTTCTTTATTTGCCAATAGGCTGAAACGCTGTTTGAATGATATTATCTCTTCTACGCATTCAGGCTTTATGAAAGGAAGGCATATTTCAAACAATATCCATCTGGTTCTGGATCTATTAGAATATTCCCATTTAATAAATAAAGATACAATTATTTTGTTTTTGGATCTCTATAAAGCCTTTGATTATGTTGAACATCCCTTTCTTTTTGAAGTGCTATTTCATTTTGGCTTTGGTAACAACTTTTGTAATAAGATGCATACCTTAAATAAGTACATAAACAGTAATGTTTACTTGTCTAAAGGAATGTCTTCCCGGTTTAACATCAACAGAGGAGTGAGACAAGGTTGCCCCATCTCCCCCTTTTTATTTTTATTAGCTACAGAGCTACTTAACTTGTACACAGTATATAATGCTGAATTGGAAGGTATTAAAGTTGGAGTTAACTCTTTACGTATAAGCCAATTAGCTGATGACACATGTTTATTTCAAAAAAATGTAGAGCAGGTGTCTTCGTTTTTAGAGGCCCTGAAGCTCTTCTCGAGGGCATCTGGTCTCACTGTCAATTAGAATTGTCTGTATGGGGCAAAAGCGAACTGCCGTGCGGGCTGCTAGCAGGGTACGTTCGGAGTCGTTACACACCCGTCACATTGGTGCCGTGACCTGGATCATCCAGTTGGGCTCAGCTCAACACCGGGGGTAGCTTGCTGTGGAGCGAGTTCAGAAGGGGTGAGTGTAACGGAGTTAAGAACGTACGTATACTTACTCCACAGCAAGCTTGAAATGTCGCCAAAGAGTTATACAATTGGTACCTTTTGTATAGCTCCCTCGGTTGGTACGTTGCAAGCAGGGCTGTGTAGAGTGTTGCGAAGCAGATGGCCGCAGGTTCGAGCCCGGTATGGGGCAAAGGCGAACTGCCGTGCGGGCTGCTAGCAAGGGTACGTTCGGAGCCGTTACAAACCCGTCACACATATTCATTAATGGTTTATGGTTCATTAAACAAGCATGAAAAACATTGTTTAAATATTTTACATAAAGGTGATGAAGTTATTTGGCAAATGATGAAGTTGTTTGGCTTTTTAGGAATTATGTTTAAAGTACAGTGTCCTGAAAAAGGGAAGCTTATTTTTTTGCTGAGTTTACAAATAGCTGCACACACTGCAGAATATTTTTGAGTGACCCACTTTGGCTCGACAGTGCCACTTTTACTTTTTTGTCTTGGAATGCACCTCTTCATCAACATTGCTAAATCAATTAAAATTCAAATAAAGCTCTTGAACTGACGTGTAGCACTATTGTTCTAATTGAATCACCCTGATCTTCATCAACATTACATCTCTTCATACTCATTGCTAAACTACTTCATATTCAAATAAAGCTCACTGAGCTGTCAACCATTCAACTGTTGATGTCATTCAGACAATGGTGATTACGCCCTGGATACCATAATTAGCGCCTGTTGGTTACCAATGCTAAGTGGCATGTGATTTTGGCTGTTTAGAATGGTGGAAAAAAGCAGGTAAATTGTCCCTAAAAAACATTTCTGTTTGTGATTTTAAGTTTCTGGCAACGAAACAATTAAAAATACAGATATTTAGGAAAAGTCAAGGACGGCAGTGTGTCTGTAGTTTCAAACCTCACAGATTAATTTAATTACAAACTCTAATGCCAGATGTCGTGGGCTTTTGGCGGTTGTAGTGTTAACTATACTTATGGTACATTAATAAAATTTATGTATTTCAAATTTAGAGTTCTGTTTAAGTTAAAGACGATTTTTAATAGCATATGTCAGACAATAAAAATCAACAGCATGTTCACATGGATGATAAAATACTGTATAGTAAAGGAGATGTGTTGCATTCTGATTGTTTTTCAAATTACAGTACTAGTACTGTAGTTTGTAAATGTATGGCTAATTGTATTACATGGGATGTTAAATAGTTACAAAGATGCTGTTAAAGTAGTAGTTACAAATATCCAAACAGAAAAAAAGCAAGTCAGACAAAACAGATTTAGCAAAACAATTTTAATCTCTCCTTGATGCGTGTTTATTTACAAGTAATAAATCTGCAAAATAGGAAAGAGCTGAATATTTACACAAGCGTAAAACAGCCAACCTGTCACAGTAGCTTCAAGTCTGAAACTCTTAAAACGGTATCAGAATTCATAAAGTATTAAAACTCTTTAGTTTCTCTTTTTTTTCTTAAACCTGTGTCTAGATATTTATTTGTGTGTTTCCAAGCCTTTTAAAACGTATTTGAAAAAAAGATCTGCTTTTCAATATGCCATAATCAAAGAACAAAACAGAGAAAAAAATATGTACCGGGCCTGGAATAGACGTTATTCAGTGGCAAGTTAGGGGGTCAAGATGGAACATTATTTTGCATGGGTATGTCCAGGTGGTGGATTGTGGGTATGTTATGTGTCATGAAGGGTTGGGGGGAGCTGACAAGGCACTATGTGCAAACGTCAACTGGGTCTTTCTCTCTGGATTCCACCCAACGTGTCATGCCAGACAGACACAACAAAATGTACTTTAAGTATATTCCGCAGAAGCATGTTTCACTACACTGGCATTGTAAATAAGAGACAAAGTAAAACATGAGAACAACTGACACTGTACTTACAAAATAACATTTTACATCTATCCATATTCCACCCGAAAATCATCATCATCAAAATCCTGCCACTTAAATAACAGAAGAGCAAAACTACACCAAATCAGGAGAAACCTCCAGAGCCTTTATAAAGCACCCAGCTGTTTTACAATCACACCCATTAAAGCCTTGCATGTGGAGGGGGTAAGGGAGGGAGGCAGCACAGCCACGTTTTCCATCAACTAAACAAATACGGAAGACAAATGTGCTCAATCAGGGAATACAAAATGACACACAAAAGGACAGAGTGGTAGTTTGAATCTATTTCAAATCATTACAAATAAGGTGTAAATGAACAGGAATGTGAACAGGTCAACTCCATTATTACAGGCCCTCGTCCTGGTATTGGGAAATCAAGTAACCAGGATATAATTCTGTTATCCAACTCAGCATGTTAAGAGTTTCATAAACCAGTCAATGTTCCCTGCTCTCAGATAGCATGTATAGAGTACAGTACATACAGTAAGTCCAGCCCTATGTTAATTGGTTAGGAGGGATTGCCTATATGATGGAGTGATGTATACAAGGCCCTTACGTGAGTTGCAAACACGAGACCTGAGTTGGATAGTAGAGTGTTTTGGAGGATGACCAAGAGAGGAGAGGGAAATAGCCCTGCAGCATACTGAAATGAGAGAGTACTAAATATCCATATCTTTTCTAAAATGTAAACGTCTAACAAAATATGTGTTATGGAGAACTGCTCGCAATTGATGAGAAGACATTGAAAACCACATCAAATAGAAAAATAATACATAAATAAAATGTGGAGAGACTTTTTATATTCATTGAATCCCACTGCCTTCGTTGAATTCTGATGAAGGACGGATGAATAGATGGATGGCCCAAGGTTACACATCACATCTATAGTCTGTGTGATCCACACGGCTCTCGCCGGAGAACTGACTTAAATATTTTAGAGGTTTCTCAAACATTTCTCTGTGTTTTTATTCTAGCCTCCACCTCCTTTGCCTTCTACCTCCTTTAATCTCAGAGGACAATGTGAAAGGAATGAAGTTTCTTGTTTTTTGTACATAACTGAAAGGGAACTGGTGCAACATGTTAAAGGGAGACAATGCATTGCACAAGATTATCAACCTTTTGAGGAAAAAAATAAATCTTCAACCAGTTTAAAAACACTCACAAAGATTGAGCAATGTTTCATTGTCTTGTCACACATCACAGATGTTTGCATTTCAAAATATTTGTCACTGTTTTTTCATCTTGAAAGCAGACTGAAAACAAAGAAGAGACAACACTGTATGTTCACCTTCCTTGGTGCTTTAAAATCTTCTATATTTCCTAGTGGATGAAGCTTGTCACAGATGCCAATACAGAACATAAGGGAAACCCTTGGAGAGTCTACTCTGCTACTGTAGCACTAACCACTGTTTGGTTTCTAGGGAGTACAAAGACACAAACCCGTACAACATTCACCAATTCAACAGATGAACAATAAAAATGAAAATCTTTCAATTTAATTACAATAATAGAACTGTTGAATGTTGAAGTCACTAGAGCAATGGTATTTGCTCTCATATGGAGGTAAATCAGGATAGATTACGCTCGCTCAAAGCTAAACCTATAAAATTGTGTTTGTCATTAAACCTCCATCTCAGTTTTGACCAACACAGTCTGCAATATCTTTTCACACAGTGTTCTGAGGAACCAGAGAAAGTACAGCCCATGAAGGCTTTGAAAGGGGCAGTGCGTCAATAAAACCGTTGCTACATTTAGCATGGCACTAAGCCCAATGAATCCATCAGTATATTCTGACTGTTGTGGTACAACAAATCCCATAATATCATAGTAATGTAATATTTGCCTTCCAAACAAATCTGAACAAAGTGACCTACGTGTACTTCACTATGGCCCGGAGCCTGTGCATGGTAGTAGATGCAATCAAGATGGCTGCTCATTCAGGTGGCTGTGATGAGGTTGTTGGCTAAAACAGGAGGCTATTTTTCTTTCACCAGAGTTTTATACATTTCAAGACTTTGGATTTCCTAACAACCACAAGAGCACTGTGGAGTGGATGTATTAAATACTGGAATATCATACCAGTATTTCAAGTACCATTTTACATACAGTATGTTCTCCCAATACAGGAAAGGCCCCAAGACTTAACAAATTGTTCACTTGCTAATACATTATCTTTAATCATTTAACTTTTTTTCTCTCACCTTCAGTCACTAGGCATGACAACATTTGAATCATATCACATTTTATCTAAAGAAAATTATTTGCACTAAACAACATTCAAATAAAACATGGCACAGGACAAGTTTTCCTCTTGTTTTCATAGTTTAGTCTTTGAAATATCAAATCCTATTCTTTCAAAGTATTTTGTACATTAAAATGGAAAACCTTTTTGACTATTTCCATTTTTTTCTTTAAAAAGGAAGTTGTATTTATATATCTATATATATATTTATATATCCTCTTCTTTTGATTTAGCTTTTTTGTAAATTGTGCAAATTCAGCAGTTACACAAGTGGCACACCACTGGAGAGAGTGGGCAGTAGGCAAAACTTCAAAAACAGATTCAACGAAGAGAAATTATCTGAAAATAAAATTAAAAAAACCTCTAAATGATGTCCGTGGAAGTTGATGAAGTCTCTGAGGAAACACAGCTGGCTTGTCCGAAGCTTCTTCATGAGGGAAGCTTTATACACGAAGTCCTTTCTCCAAAGCCCCCTTTAGTACCTACAGTTTGCTCATTAGCCAGCAGCTTTACAGCTCCCATCTTGGCTGTGGGTAGATGAACCAAAATGGAAGACAAACTGAAAAGTGATGTAGACCGTGATGATGAGACACTTTCTCAGGTCAACGGCGGATGTTAAGTGTTTCTAAATGAGAGGTTGTTTGGACAGGCCGGTGGCTCTCCAGTGTACTGCTTGTGTCCTTGCAGTCCTTTGAGTCAGGGCTGAGGTGCTTGGCACGGAGAGAAGGCCAAGGTATTACCCTCTCTTCTCCTCAGTGGCAGGCCTTTCTTCAGCTGGCCAGCGCCATGGTGTCAATTACCTGCTCCAGCTTACTGCGCAATCTCTGCCTGCGAGACTGCTCGTCCTTCTGCAGCGCTGACAAGATCTGGAAGAACGAGGGATGAGAATAGAAGTTCATCAGGTGGACAACCGACAGAGGAACTAAATCAGTCTGTGTGTGAATAGCTTTTGAGGAAAAATGAGACGTTTATTAATTGGCATTTACACTTTAATGTGTAGGAACCCAGTTAATCTCTTCCCCTACAAACAGAGTACACCTGTTCACTGATACATGATAAGTTGTCTGTAAAAGAGGTGCACTAGGATCCACAGTTTACCTTTGAAAGTTGCCTTTCTGAAGTGGCGGATACGGAAGGCAAAGCTGAGGCGCCGTGTATTTAAACATTAGCGATAGTGGAAGTTGTGGTGCTGGCAGGTCCATCGGTGATGGGTAGCCGTGCACTAACTGTTGACAGGTAACGTGGAGGCTATATAATGAAGTGCTAATGCTCTGTGTGTTAGCGCTCCGTGGGGGACGGGGTTGGGAGGGGGACCCTCAGCTGCCTGCATCTGGATAAAGAACCCTCATGATGGGGAGTGGCTGCTTAAATGGAGGCAGCTGCAGCTCTCGCCTCAGAGCCACAGCAGCTAGCTTCTCCGGGTGAGAAGGGGATGAGCGAGGGAGGAGTGGAGATGGGGTCTGACTCTGAGTGCAGACAACTGAGGATGCCCCCCTCCAACCACCCCCACCACCCCACTCTCTTGCCTTTTAACAAGACAAGCAGAGAGGCTGACTGAAACTCACAACACGCTCTTAAAGCACTATAACTGACATGGCAGCAGACAGAGCAACACATTGTTTACGTGTTGGTGAAGGCCACAACACTCAGGGTGAGTGCAGTACAGTCTCTATCCTAGCAGTGACTGAGTGGCTGGCTGGCTGGTTAATTGACTGAGTGGTTGGCTGGCTGGCTGACTAGTGGTCCTAATGGCTGTAGTCGGGTAGAGGGATGGAGTGAGGGGGCCGGAGGTGTAAATAGCCTTCTGCTTCTGCACTGCTTCATTATCTCTCCATTTCCACAGCCCAGTGTCCTTGAGTCACCGGCCTCAGCCCTTCTAGTGTGCTTCGCCGGGCCCTCTGAGACTCATCCCTACGTGTGCACTCTCTCACATCACTTACATTAGCTCCGACTGGCTCTGCATCAACGCATAAGCAATGATTCAAGAATGATTAGTCCCTCTATTTTGGGAAACTGTATGTATGCCCATGGAAATACGTTAATGAACTCCAAGAAAGAGTAGCACATGGGAGAATGAACACAAAATATCAACTCATTGTGGGTTCATTAGTTTCATGATATGTACTTTAATGACTTAAATAGCTGCATGCGTTTACGGATGTGTTCTCAGTCATCTAATAACTTGTTGAATCAGAACACCCACGTTTCCACTTACAACAAAGCAAGAGGGCACATGCAACTTGCTCCCGTGTCTCCAAATTCATATTAATGCACATGGTTTTGGAATGTCCAACAAACCCATATGGGTGTGACGGTTCTCTCTTATTATCATATTAGTCCTGGAGACTCACCTCGTCTTTGTACTTGACAATGTAGGAGTAGATCTCGTGCAGAGCGCTCATGCTGTTGAACTGACTGAGGTGCAGCCGAGACTGTTCAGCCAGGTAGGCACTCATGTCCTGGTCACTAATGGCCGGCATACGGGAGATGTCAGAGTAGTACCTAGAGGAGGGCAGCAGGAGAGATGCGGGCTTAGCGGGGAGCACGTGGACTGCAGAGGAAACCTCTTTAGTAAAGACAGTCAGAAGTCTCTATCACACACTATCAAAGCACCTCTGAAAGCCTTAGTTTATCATTGAGCAGGCTATTTATATATTACTATCAAACTCTCAGTTTGTCATACACACCTCTCCACCCAGTTCTTATAATTGGGAATATCCTTGGCATAGAGCAACTTGTTAGAGGGCGAGTCCTTGCCCAGCTTGTGTTCTGAGGTGGAGCAGGAGTCCATGAATGTCTGGGCCACCACGGACAGGCAGGCGTCTGTGATGCTGTTCTTGTGGATGTCAAACACAAACTGGGGGTTCTTGATCACGTTCACCCAAAACCGTAAAGGCAAACTGGGATTAGGGAGAAATGAGAGGAGATCAGGAGACATTTTGACAGACACACGGTAAGACTGTGCCTCACAGGCTCTCTGTGTTTGTCTCACCAGTTGCTCTTCCACGTGTGCCGTACATCTGAGTCTGATATGGAGTGTTTGTCGGCCTGCTCATCCAGGAAGTCGAACATGTACTTGATGGCAAGAGGCAGGGCGCTACCGCGATGGGCTGTGCTAAAGATGGTCTCAAACAGGTCGTCCACAAACTTCTGTAATGTGCCCTGAGAGAAAGAGGATAAAACATGTCTTGAGGTTAGTGATAGGCCTGCCGATATATCAGGGCATTATTTGCGTTTTAATGGCTGCTGCGTTCACTGGCCAATATTACCGCCATTATTTACAGACAGGCGTCCACACAGGCAGCTCTGTGTTGCTGGAGACGCTGCAGTTCATGTGCATACCATGAACTGCCCCTTGTTCTACCTCACCTGTTTTTACTATATTGTTTTTTAAGTTCAATAAATGTTTTTTAAATTGAGACTTGTACCATTTGCTATCATCATTGTGTAATTTTTATGATGTAAATTGAGGGAGCAAAAGTAGTATCGTCTCCAAATATCGGCTCAAGAAAATCGGCAGCCTGTATCGGTCATCGGCTAAGGTTGATAAAAAAAAACTGGTATCGGCATCGGCACTAAAAAATCCATATCGGTCGATCACAACTTGAGGTGTCAGGGTTCTTCTTCCAAAAGGCACCTACATAATGTGTTTTATTCAAATCAGTCAATAGCCTCGAGCAGCCCTACTAAACACTGGCCCTCAAAGCCAAATCCACTCAGGCATTTCTTTCATTGGAACCCTCAATTGAGGTACTTATTTAGACCTAATTTCTGAAACACAGAAGTATATCTTGTGCAATTTGTTTAGATGCTTTACTTAACTTCTGTGTCAATATGACATATAAATTGCTATATCCGGCCTAGATTAACAGGAATAACAGGAAAACACATATCATTATTTCACTTTGAGCCATTGCTGGCAGAGTCTACACAACACAGACTGCCAATGGGAGAATGATTTAGATCTGGTACACCAGGTGCATGAGGTAGAACAGAAAACCAGCAAGCTCCAGCCCTCATAGCGTAAGACTTGACTACCCACTTAACAGAAAGGCAGCTGGTTTGAAACACCGACCAACAAAATGAAAAATCTATTGATTTTACCCTTTAGCAAATCTTTTCAATTTAATTTCTCTAATCAAGTATTCTGTTTGAAGAGCCTCTAAAAACTGATGAAAATGTGAATGTATTAGATGAATCTATCTCAATATGTATTTTCCAGTACTTTTATCTATTAGAGAAGTGTGTGGAGAGGACATTCTGCTCGTCCAAGATCAAAGTGCTGAGATATGCTGGTTTACCAGACAGACCTACGTGTTCACTTTTCGGCATCATGCACCACCTAACACTCGATCCCACAACAAATTACCTGTCTCCTGCTATTTCCCTTCCCTACTCCTACTTTATATTCTTCCATCTTTTTTATTATGAATCGAAATTGACCACCCGAGAGGCTTGTAAACAGTGTCTCATTTCCATGTTTATTCTTCTCCAACAATTAGGAGGGAAACAATCAGCTTAGCGGTAGATAGCTAAAGAGACAGCAGCAGGCAGCCATGAACTGTTTGGCCACTTAACTGGAAATTGGCAGAGGGACGGCCAAAGCTTACAACAAAGACTCAGCTGTCAAAGTGACAAGCATATATACGAGGACCATGGAAAAAAGAGTTTCTCTTTACCAGGTAAAACTCAATATATAGAGTCGGGAAATGTCAGCTGAGTGGATTTACTAGCTTTAATAGAGGTAAATGAAAAATACATGTACTGCTGTACATTCGAAAGTGAATGAATGATGATTTGGTTCTGGAGGCCAGAGTGTTCGTACCTTGGTGGCGAGCAAACGGGTCAGATAGATCTCAGACACCATCTTGCTGCCGCGGTCTCCCTCGCGCTGGTCCGAGTGGTCGTGGTTCTTTACCAGGTGCCACAGCTTGGTGCCGCTCTCCAGGTCAGGAGTTATCATGGGGGTCCGGGAGCGCAGGCTGTCTGGGCTGCTGGCCGTTCGCAACATACTCTCTGGGCAGAAGAGAGACGGGGACAGACATGAGCAGAAGTGACAAATTGTTGTGTAACTACACGTTTCGTATGAGAAATTTTGCCTTGTTAAAAGAACTACATTTTTAGTCAGGTGAGTGTATTAAAACGACATTAGGCTGGTGAAGAATGAACTGTACTGTGTTCATGCTGTCTCCACCTACAGCATCATCCAGTCAGAACAAACACTGGGGCAGCATGCAGAGCCAGCCGTCAATCTGTCCCTCACAATATCTCAAGATGCACTGAAACCTGAGCCAGTCAACAGATCCCTCTCCCGTGGCAACAACTACTGTTTGATTGATGGAAAGGAAAAGCTAGCAAACTCATTAATCTAAATTGGCAGACTAATTGCCAAAAGGGGAAAACAAAAGCTGTGCACCTTGTTTTCATCCAGGCATGGCCAAGGCAGACGGTAAGGTAGAGAATGTGCTTGTGTTTAGTACGCATGCTGTACACCTGCCCCTCCATCTCCAAACACTGCCCATAAAGTGGTAGTGGTGGACATCATTCACAACACATGCTGTCCCTCTGCCTGTGGTAGTTTAGGTCAGGCTGGGTCCACATCGTATGAGACCTGCCTCTCTGCTCCCAGAAGCTTCCATGCACATCTTCTTTATTAACCGTTTGAGTGTCAAACTTCATTACAGGAGACCAAAGAGATGCCAATCTGTCATGTTGCTCTATCGCACAGCCTGCTGCAGTGTTCTTCTATCAACGCAAATGCTCCACTGTTGTTCTATTGCCAAGTGTTGCTCTATCCCCCAGCCTACTGCAGTGTTGCTCTATCATCTAGCCTGCCAGGCATGGGACATCAGCTGCTCTCTGATTTTTGGAGGGAGGGATGACGGGAGGAAGTTGGGAGAGAAGATAAAAAAACACCTTCAATCTCTGTAAATTTTTCTCACACCTTTGGAAAGATGGAGTGACGCTCTGGGAGCATTGGATGGGTACCCTGTGGAGATGCGCGGATGGGCTATTATTTCATCCGCAACCGTATCACAAAACCATCATCCGTCTGCACCAATGTTTTTGACCAATTTCCAAAGCCGCACCTGCCCACCATCAGCTGGTAACAATATTTAACAATGTATATATTTTTTTCATTTGATTGGTTCAACCATGACCCGCCCGAATTCAATAAAAGTATAATTCTTCGTCACGTCAGCCGCCCTATACGCGGTCCCAATAACCACGCATCTCTAGTAGCCTGGTGACAGAGGGATGCTTCTGGAAATAATGCAGGAATATAAGGCGTGTCAGTGTTCCTGCGTTTGTTGTTACTTTCCGCCAGGCGAAACAGTGGGGCATCGGAGCAAGTTCCCAAATTTTCTCAGTTGACTTTACTGAGATTTGAGGTCTGTATTCACAGTGTCTTAGGGTATGAGTGCTGATGTAGTATCAGTTTTGCCGTTACAATCATGATGAATAGGCGGCCCCATTATCAGCTAGTTCACACAACAACATTCCTTCCACTATAGCCACTCTCCCAGCATCAATGGAGTCCCTGCACTCCCAAATCTATTGGACATTCATCATGAGGCGGCTTCTGCTGTGTGAGTGCCTGTAATTCCATGGCAATCATCTCCATTGGCTTCTGTGCAAGAGTGGAGGGTGTTTACCTCTGCTCCTACAACAGCCAGGGTTTGGCAAGCCTCTCTGTTGACTAACAAACCAGCCTGGCTTTCACTGGCCTGTCAGCGTTGCTATTATAACCCCTTATCATCTCACCAGCACACACATGAAGAGAGGGAGGGGAAAACAACAGCTGTGGTAGCCGGAAAAGGAATTTGCCACAGAGCTGGTTACACTGATGATGTGGCGTGAAGCTGTGTTGTGTTTGTGTTAGCCACAGGTCTTTAGACTTGGCGGGAGGAATAAGGTGACTGATGTAACGCCCGTTTCTCTTAGACGATCCAATTGCCTGAGATCGTGTGCACTTAATAGATGTTGATAGGTTTACGGTTTTCAGAAAGGCTGAGTGACTGCGTCGAAGACAGGGGGAGTGAAAAGAGAGAGACAAGAGGGCCAGGCAGAGTGATGGCAAAAAGGCAAAGGAGACTCACCGTATCTGCTGAGAGACTTGGTGAAAGTGGATGAGTTGGATATGTTGTAGGCTGAGTTCTGCTTTGGCACCAGAGCTATCACTGAGCCGTCTGTCACCTAGACCGATTGCAAAACAAAAGCATTTTCTTGTGAGTGTCTGGTTAATCACTCTATCAATTGCCTGTTTGTGTAGATAAAACTACCCAGCTACTGGACACTAGCAACTCGGCACGCACACCTGACCTCACCTGATAGTGTGCAAGTGTGTTGAGGCGTTTCCAGTCGTTGTCAATCTTGGTGGTGACATCCTCATCCTGAAGGATGATTCTGGCCATCCTACCCTGACGCCATTCTGTCATGTACAATAGAAGATGAGCACACAAGCATGGTAATATCTATAAACAACTGGTTTTCAGGGTACAAACAAGGCTATAATGTGATGTGCTGGGGGTATAAGTTATTTTAGCATGCCTATTGTCCATTTATAAATAATACATAGCTCGATAGCTAGCATTACAGGAATCTTTAGCTTTTCGTCATCCGTATTGTCTGGATCCGTCAACATTTAGGTGATGTTCACGTTGTGGCAGATTTTCAGTATTGACAGCAAGTATCGTCTTAGTTGCCGGGCTTTAGTTGCCGGGCTCACAGGCATTTACCCTTGAGCTCCTTTTGAAAACAATGACATCTGGTTTGCCATCTAGTCCTACCAAGTAATCACAGCATTATCCTTACGGTAACTTCAAAAACCTTTCATGTCTGAAATGAACCAACCCCTAATGGCTGAATCCAAAACCAAACCCAGTTGAAAGTATTGATCTTCAACTACACCTAAGCAAGTAAAAGCCACTTATCTTTTGGGGAACCTACTGAAAAACCTAGGATTGAAGTATTAGGTTCTAATACCTTTGTCAGCACTGTAAACACATCTCTTTGTGCTCCTCTTACCCAGGTCCATGTCCCCAGCCTTGGGCCTTTGAGAGTATGGGCTGCCCTTGTACACAGCATCCAGAAGCTTCTCTTTGACCTGGGTGATGGTGTCACAGTTCAGGCCCTTCACCGTCACCTCTGGGGCGTTCTCATTTTCCGGGTTTACACAGTGGAGTGTCTAATATGTGAGAGAGCAGCAAGGAATTGGGTTCATTTTAAATGACTTACTTGGTATTTGTAGGAATGTATATCAGATGCACTAACTACAGCCCTTGAGGAAATAAAAATCATATTGACAGCACTGTCTTGTTGAAGGTAAATCTGATGTATTCCCTTAAATAATAACATATCTGCCAGCACTAACCAGGGTCTTGTAGTCAATCTGCTGTCTGATGAGCTTATCTTCACTGAGGGAGTAGCGTGCTTCTCCGGTGATGGCATCTATCGGCCCCTTCTCCATCTGTTGCTTCATGGCACAGTACAGCATGAACAGGGGCTCACCGGCACACTCCTGGACACACAGAGACACAGGCGCTCAGTGACAGGCAAGGGCTTGATCTATTTATAACAGGTATGCAGATGAAGAGAAATCAGTTGACTTTGATGCAATGTTATGCTCCTGTGTCTTCTGAAGTAAAATGTATTAAGGTTTTCTGCTTTTGCACTGTCACGGTCGCTTGCCAATCAATAGTGTCATTATCCCCAGCTCAGGCTTAAGAAAAACTCTCCCTGTTAAAAAGAGTAACATTTTAGAGGAGAGTGAGTGAGCACAGCCAGGTGGCAGCTGAGGCGAAAGCTAATAAGAGGTTAATGATTGACAGGAAGTGCTAAAGATGTATGGTGAGTAGAGGGACAGATAGATTGCTCTTAGCGCTTGATAGCGATAACATTTACCGTATCTTTTCTCATATTCTCTACACCATTTATCAACAATGAAAAAGTTATATTTAAAGCAGAATGTGAGAGTGTTTGTATCTGAGTTTAAGGTCAAACTCTAGAAAAGAGTAGTGGAGAAGCTAGGGAGAGAAGTGTGGCCGGTAACTAGGAGTGGTAAGGAAATAGTTGACCGCTAACTGGGACAGAAGTGGGGGCTAGCAAACGGCTAACTGGGACAGAAGTTGAAAGCTATCTGAATGCAAACTGGGACAGAAGTTGGGAGATTGCTGGCTGCTGACTGAGACAGAGGTGGGAGTCTAGCTAACTGCTAACTGGGAAATAAGTATGGGCTAGCGAACTACTCATTTGGACATGCTAAGGTACCCCATCCTAGCGAAAGAAAATCGGTTCACCAGTGGATGGGAGGAGTTTGCTCCTTAGGATGTCATTTGCATCCCTGAACGGCCAATTTGCATGTCTGATTGGCCACTCCAGGCCTAAAAGCTATTGCCCACCATCGGGACATTTGCAGTTCTACTGGCAGCGCACCATGGAGGGCAGCCGGTGCTGTCTGGGTAACTTGGATAGAGGTGGAGAGCTACAGTGTCTCCACCTTCAGTGTCCTTTCCTGGCTCCCATACAGCAGCCCGATGCACCCTCTCTCCTCTCTGTCACCATATGCTGTTAACATCTCGTTAGCATCTGCGCTAATTAACCAGACAGCTGCTAACGAGAGGAAACACGCATCACTCCCCTAGCTCGCACCACAGCACGCTTGTCTGTAAAATTATCTTTAATTCCACATTCCGGCTTCATTATGGTGTAATTGTACACATCCACAGGGGAGTGAGAGGAGAGTGTGGGGAGAGTGAGCAGCGAAGGTCCAGTCGAACGTCACATGCTCAACAGCTACTAATGACCACAGGCAAGAAGATGTCCACCAAGGAAATAATGACACAAAATAAATTCATAAAAATAATGTATCTTGTTGTAGCCTTGAGCAGAGCATGTCCAATGAAGCCTTCACTGGTAAAATGCTAATAGCATAGTTACTAATTATTTTTAATAGAAAGCAATTAAAAGCAGGAGATGGAAAAATATATGTTTAGTGGTTTTATAGCAGACTTACTTTTAAGAATTTGTACAGGAGGAATGTAAACCAGTTAGTCAGCATTTTTTCAGCAACAGACTCCGTTCTAACAGACACATGGAAGGAGAGAAAACATATTAGACATGATAGTTCATTTTAAAATTAGATGGTTGAGCCCTGAAGGTTAACCGACTGAAATCAGTGGCGTATGAGTCCATATATTGTATGTGTACTTTAAAGTATATTTTTAAGTGTGTTGTTGACCAGTCTATAATTGCAATAAAGCACCTCAGTAGTATACCAGGGCAAAGGTCTGTTCTT
Source organism: Umbra pygmaea (assembly GCA_016801145.1). NCBI lineage: Eukaryota > Metazoa > Chordata > Actinopteri > Esociformes > Umbridae > Umbra > Umbra pygmaea. The sequence goes on along the minus strand of JACXGM010006629.1, from coordinate 14,539 downwards.
AGGCACAACACAACACCACCCTTGAGCGGTACTACTTGAATAATCAACTGGAAATGATAGCAGCTTTACCTCAAATCTAGTTTATAAATTGACACAGATGCCAAGCTGTTATATTACCACAAGTAAAAAGGTCTTAAAACAAACTTTACTCTCAAAGCAAACAACCAATCTTCATTAAAAACAGACTACCATAATTGGGCAACTTCTCTCGTTAATCATAAACCTGTCTCCTAACGAATGAAGGCCCATGAAAAGTCCGCCAGACGAGGAGCAATTAAAATCCATTGTAATTAGCAAACTTTATTTCTCCTAATATCTGCCTTGCAGTGAGGAAACCTGGGAAAACAGTTTGCTCCCCCTGTCTTTCCCCACTGTCCACCCTTACAGCAGAATGAAGAGTTACTTCTGTCTTTAATTCTTTAGTTAAATTAAAAGGGAACAGGGAGGAGGCGTGATAGTAAGGCAACTTTCCCAAAACAGACTTAATTAAGACTTTGATTTGGCCATAGTGGCTTTAAGTACTCCATCTAGTTTTGGCAATGTTTTGAGAGAGTATGGAAACCTACAGTATTTTACTGTGTATTTAACAGCAAGCCAAATTATTAAACACTAGCACACAAGTAGTGGTTAAAATTAGTGTTTTACAACAGTTGAATCAGTTTGTTCGTATATTAGAATGTATGAGTGTGTCAGTGTTTCTGTGCTTTTGTGTGTCTGTGCCTCTGTGTGTCGGTGATTCAGTGTGTCAGTGTTCCTGTGTGTCAGTGTTCCTGTGTGTCAGTGTTCCTGTGTGTCAGTGTCCCTGTGCTTCTGTGTGTCAGTGATTTAGTGTCTCAGTGATTCAGTGTGTCAGTGTTCCTGTGTGTCAGTGTTCCTGTGTGTCAGTTTTTCTGTCTGTCAGTGTTTCTGTCTGTCAGTGTACCTGTCTGTTAGTGTTTCTGTGTTTCTGTGTTTCAGTGTTTCTGTGTGTCAGTGTTTCTGTCTGTCAGTGCTTCTGTGTGTCAGTGCTTCTGTGTGTCAGTGCTTCTGTGTGTCAGTGTTTCTGTGTGTCAGTGTTTCTGTATGTCAGTGCTTCTGTGCGTCAGTGCTGCTGTGTGTCAGTGTCAGTGTTGCTGTGTGTCAGTGTTTCAGAGAGTGTCAGTGCCTCGGAGTGTCAGTGATTGTGTGTGTCAGTCTCACCGTCGAAGCAGCAGTTTGGGATGATTCTTGCTCTCCAGGTTCTTGTCGATGAGGTCAGAGAGCAGCTGTTTCAGGACTCCCGTGGCGTACTCCATCTCCCCCTGCAGGGCCGTCATGATGAGTGAAGCCACGTTGCCACGGTCACGCATAGAGAAGGAGCGCTGAGCCTCCAGGGTGCGGATAAATGTTAACAGGAAATGCTTTTTGGTAAGAAGTTGGCCGAAAAGAGTCAGAGCTTTCTCTTGGTTTGCCTGGACCTATCAACAACAACAACAACAACAACAACAACAGCGTCAGTCCAGGGTACTGGCTGTCACTACTGTTGTTATGTAATGTGAATACATAGACTAAGGAAATATAAACACATCATTAGTATAACCTTTGACGTCCAAGATACAGAATGCAAGCTATTACATTTCCCAAATCAATACAATACATTCTTAGCATTACCTTCAAGATCTTAGTTGATTTCAAAGCCAACACTGGTTTCTATCCTAGGAAAAGTTTTCTGACATTTTTTATGATAAATCTTCCCACAGTGTTCAGCTGAGCCGAGGAAGAAACAGACCAGATGCAAAGGAAGAGGAGGATTTAGTGGGCATAGAGAGGAAGAGGAGGATTTAGTGGGCATAGAGAGGAAGAGGAGGATTGAGTGGGCATAGAGAGGAAGAGGAGGATAAAATGGGCATAGAGAGGAAGAGGAGGAGTGAATGGGCATAGTGAGGAAGAGGAGGATTTAGTGGGCATAGAGAGGAAGAGGAGGATTTAGTGGGCATAGAGAGGAAGAGGAGGATTGAGTGGGCATAGAGAGGAAGAGGAGGATTTAGTAGGCATAGAGAGGAAGAGGAGGATTTAGTGGGCATAGAGAGGAAGAGGAGGATTTAGTGGGCATAGAGAGGAAGAGGAGGATTTAGTGGGCATAGAGAGGAAGAGGAGGATTGACTGGGGCGTAGAGAGGAGACAGTCTGTGTAGTACTGTGCATCCGGAGGTGGCTGGGTGACAGAAGCATGCCCTGCTTGTTCCACGGCCTGGCATCTGTCACTTCTCATCAGCCATGCTGGGGCCCCTCAAGACCTGACCCACAATCCTTCACTCTCTCACACAGATGAGGCAGTGCTACTGCTCATAAAAACAAGACAAGTGTCTCTTCAAGAGAAAGACAAACATCTAGTATATTCTGCTAGGCTTAAGGCAGAATGTCAGCTGTAAAGAACTTACACTGTGTGTTAATAAAATAAAAGGCTAAACAAGTCATTTCTTTCAGACTTTCGTAACTAACCAAACCACTGGTACCCCACCCCCTCCTATCCATCTTCTATGATCCTCTTTGAGCATTATAACATTCAGTCCTGCAGCCCAGTGTGGACTGCCCACCAAACACCATGTACTGTGACTCCAGAAGCTCTCCTCTTTCCACTACACCGCCTAATAAAGTGCCTCAATTTTCCTCAGTGGAGCCAAATGAAATTCGGAGCCCTCAGGGAGAGCAGACTCACTGCTATACGTTGCTTAGGGGAGAGCAGCTACACAGTGCAATAAGAGATTGAGCCGTGTATATGGACATGTGATTACGCCTGGGACCAGAAGGGAAATTCGGTTAAACTGGGACATAACAATAAATATGTAACCCACCAACTTCCTGTTTAGGCAAGCTTGTGGTTGAAGTGGTGGAGGAACGGTGGAGATGTTGGAGGGGAATTTGGATATAACTCAATGTAAACTGGCGAAGTACTTAATTATATACTTGTTTTCCCCTTTTAAACAATATGAAATTACGGATGAAAATATGTTTAATGATATTGTTATAATGTGCAAAGACAGTTATGTGGCTACTGAATATGAAACAGTAAAGTCATTAAATACGAAAAGAAGTTCAAAGTGAAAAGGTATCTATCTACTGTGTTCCATTACTTCCAGATAAATGCTGTGAGATTGGCTTAGTTTAAAGGCCCCTGACGATGTGCAGAATGAGTGTGTGGTACAGATATGTATAGGTATACGTGTCCCAGACTACATGCTGCAGAGTGTGTGGTACAAATAGGTAGATGTAGATGAATAGGTATAGATGTTCTAGACTACATGCTGCAGTGGCAGTGGTGGTGTACCTCCTTGACCCGTACCTCCATCTCCTTGAGCACGGGGTGGTCCTCGATGCCAGGGAACAGCACACGCATGGCGTAGGTCCTGTAGTCCAGGAAGGGTATGCCCGCTCCGTCCAGCTCCTGGGTCAACTCATGGATGTCAGTCTGCAGCTCTGCAAAGGCTGAGGATGAAAGGGACAACACAGCTCAAGACGAGTTGCATCACGTGGCGGCCCGGAATGCTGCATTGGCTGAGAATATTCTGAATGTAGTGCATTTACTTTATACTGTTCTGTCGGTTTATTCCAATGTGTGTTGCTTCATTTTATTCATGTCAACACCAATCAAACAGCACAGCATCAATACTGCATTACTAGCTTCTAGAAAAAAGCCATATGGGTAGGCAATTAAATGCAATGTTATTTTCACTCTTCTGGTACACTGTTTCTGAGCATAATTTACACTTGTTGGAGATGCAGTGAAGAGCTAAACAAAAGGAAAAAAAAGCTGAGCTAAAAGCAAAAAAGAAAGACAGAAAAGAGAAAACAAAGTTCATTGGAACGAAAGTCAATTATTTGCATGAGTGGGTAATTAATAAAGGCGCAATGTGTTTCATGCATAATTTCCTCCAGCTGTTATTGCCCTGCGTTGTCCACTGGGAAACTAATAGTTCACTGTTAAGATCCCCCTTCTGTGGGACAATCACTGTTCCTACAGTAGTACAGAAACAAGTGCAATATTAAACATTTTCTATCTGTTGTTAGTCGTGACATATCGTTCCTGAAGTGCCTGAGCACAGCGGTTGTCTGAGCTGCTATCTGATTTCTGCACCAGCTAATCACCCTTTATTATTCACAAGCCATTTTATTAGGAACATTAGCTAAGGTAAATACATTCTTTTTGTGTGCCTTGCTCATTGCTAAACAAAGTGTTAAGATAACATGCAATCTTTACTCTGCAAAAAAAGAAACATCCTGTCACTTTCAAATGCTTTTTTAAAAGCAAACTGAACATTTGTAAATATTTGTATGAACTGAAAGAGTCAACAGCCAAGACACGAACTGAACAAGTTCCACAGACATGTGACTAATAGAAATGGAACAATGCATCCCCGAACATGCGTGGTCAGAATGAAAAGTAACAGTCAGTATCTGGTGTACTGCAGTGCATCTCCTCCTCATGGACTGCACCAGACATGCCAGTTCCTGCTGTGAGATGTTACCCCTCTCATCACCTGACATGTACCCACTGGAGAGTCACGTGAGGATGAGCCTGCAGGAAGGGTACCACATGAGGGAAGAGGATGTCATTGCATGCAATGACAACAAGCTCAGTCTGAGGATGCTGTGACACCATCCAAGTCCATGACGAACTCTCCACCTCCAAATCGATCCCGCTCCTGAGTGTGGGCCTCGGTGTAACGCTCATTCCTTTAACTATACACGCGAGTCCGGCCATCACCCCTGGTGAGACAAAACCACGACTCGTCAGCGAAGAGCACTTTTTGCTAGTCCTGTCTGGTCCAGCGAAGGTGGGTTTGTGCCCATAAGCGACGCTGTTGCCGATGATGTCTGGTGAGGACCTGCCTTTCAAAAGGCCTACAAGCCCTCAGTCCAGCCTCTCTCAGCTTATTGCAGACAGTCTGAGCACTGATGGAGGGATTGTGCGTTCCTGGTGTACCTCTGGCTGGCATTGTTGCCATCTTGTACCTGTCCTGCAGGTGTGATATTCGGATGTGTCCTGTGCAGGTGTTGTTACATGTGGTCTGCCACTGCGAGGACAATCACCTGTCCTTTCTGTCTCCCTGTAGTGCTGTCTTAGGCGTCTCAAAATACAGACATCACAGTTTATTGCCCTGGCCACATCTGCAGTCCTCATGACTCCTTGTAGCATGCCTAAGGCATGTTCACACAGGTGAGTAGGGACCCTGGGCATCTTTATTTGGTGTTTTCAGACTCAGTTGTAGAAAGCTCTCTTTAGTGTCCAAAAAAGTTCATAACAGTAGTCTTAATGGTCTACCGTCTGTAACCGTTCCACAGGTGCATGTTCATTCCTTGTTCATGGTTCATTGAACAGGCATGGAAAATCTTGTTTAAACCCTTTACTGTGAAGATCTGTAAAGGTATTTGGGATTTTTACAAATTATCTTTCAAATCCAGTGTCCTGAAAGAGGGTCTTTTTCTTTTTTTTGCTGAGTTTATAACATGTATACTTCTTCTGGATATGGCTACTGTCATTTTTTACTATAACACTATTGAACAGTAATTAATGAACTGTGCTGCTATTCATTGAACTAATGACAGATTTAGTGGAGATTTGAGAATCCTTGAATAAAATTATTATTTGAAAAATATTTCTACTGATAAATGTATGTCAATGTTGCTGTTTGATGGTAACTGTAGGATAAAGTGGTGTTCCTGAGATCTGTGGTTCTACCTACAGTAGCTGCAGTACATTTAAAACAGTACATTAAGTGGAGTAAGTTTTTTCTGTGCTAGCATTTAATTTATACAGCTAGGCAAAAAACACCACACAGCCATAATGGTCAACAATGGCATTTAAAAAAAAAATGTTTGGACAAATATATGGTATTACCTGAATTTTTTGCATAAATTGGTAATACAACTTGATCTGATCTTCCACTAAATAACACACAAATTATCATTGTGCAGGATGGAATAATTATGTTAACTCATAGGTTAATGACTTCTCTTAAAGCTAGTTAGAGTCAGGGGTCAGCTAAAATGGAATCCAATAAATGAGATGAGAGTACAGGTATGGGTTAGAGCTGCTCTGCCTTATAAAAAAAACACTAGAAGGTTTGAGATTGAAAGATGAATGCAAAGAGCACATGACAAAATGTTCAACGAGGACACTCCTAGAGTCTAAAGTTGAGTTTTTTGGAAGGAATCCATAACACTACTGTATGTGTGGAGAAAAAAGCCACAATAACATCAAGAGCATTTGGTGGAGGGGGCATCATGGTTTGGGCTGGTTTGCTGCCTTCTTTAACAGCTTTCTATCATTGTAAGAAAAATAAATTCCCAAGTTTATCCAGAGCAACTTACAGTGGATCCCCTGTACAAGGACATCCTCCTGGAACAGTTAGGGTAAAGGGCCTTGCAAGCTCGACTACTAGCCTAAGCACTGAGCCATCTGATGCCCCAATGTAAACACACCTGTCCGCCAATTGAAGCTCAGCAGAAGTTGGTTATGTATCCAGACAACGGCCTAAAGCACAGAGGTAAAGCAATAAAGAATGCATTCAATTATACACCTTCTGGAGCAGCTGAGGTTGGTGGATCTTAATTGTGGACGGCGGGATCGCATTACATTCGGGACCGGAGTGAATGGAACGACATGTAGCGCGTCAAACCCGTTGTGTGATACCATTCCGTTTTCCCCAGTCCGGACAGTAATGCGAGCCTGACGTCCCCAATTAAGACCACGGCTGTTCTGGAGTGTCCCGGTCCTGATTTAACCTGATTGCGATGGTGTGGCATGTTCTTAAGCGATTCCAGGGGTAATGGCTAGATTTATCAAAAACATATGGGGGAAACAGTGTACATACAGTGTGTTTTATTGACCTACTTGTACTGCAAGTCCCCTAAACACTATCACACTGGTTCTCAAGACTGGGGGCATCTCAATATGTATTTTACAGAGTAATTCTTTAGGGCTTACCATCCATTCTACAACAACAAGCAAAAAATGTAAACATACATTTTTGTATTTTCTGGCTCTATATGACATTATGCATGAAAAACTGTCTCAAAGGCAGTATTCACCCTGTAGCCAAGAGTCTTCTGAAAACAAAAATTATAAAGCACTTCACTATAAGATAAAGGACTTTGAACAAGCAGACCTTGATTAATGTTGACCAGATCACATTTTAGGACAAAAAGTGTTTTTCTTGCCACTGTATGTGTGAATGCTGGACCTTATGGTGATTTATAATCAGTCAATTCTTCTAAAATTCAGCTTGTTCCAAAAATTTTGTGGAAATGTTTTGTTGGTATGACCCAAATGGTTTATTGCTAACGTTTGTACATGAAGTCACATAGTTCATGGAAACTCCCCTTTAAATGAGTTATTACTTAAATATTGCTAAGAGACAAGGTGATAGGCTCATACTAAAAAAACTGTTGTTCTTCATTCTATTGAATTTGGTAAATCTAAGCACTGAGCCAAAGCAGCCATTACATCCAGCAGAGTAAACTACACAGCAGATCTCCCCCCCATCAACAGTTGCAGCAGCATCTAATCTGTTGTTAATGACCCATTACCGTATGACTGTTAGTGTTTGTGTGTTTGTTTGGGTTCCAGTGCTCTCTGATGGCCCTTAAAGCACGGCTCACTGAGCTCCACCTTCTCCCCATCATCCCATCCCCTGCTGACTGACACTTAGTGGGACACACCCATCTCCCTTCTGCCAGGCCCGCCCCACAGCCTGCAGCTCCGCCCCGGCCTTGGTGGTACAGTCTGGTTGGTGCTCCAGCAGGAAGGGTCAGGGATACAGCAATGCTCTAATTCCTAGTGGGGCAAAGGGTTTTCACCCCAAACATCCCAGCTACACAGACAGGTGTATAAAACTGTCCATATCAGTGTTGCTGTCAGCCGTGACACCGGCGTTTGAAACAGCTCAGGGCTGTCTTGTGCCGCTGCTCGGTGGGTCGTACATAAATCATGACATGAGAGTTGTGTTAAGCATGTTTGCCAAGAATGCTCATTATATCAGGAATACAAGTGGAGGCACAGTAACTTTAAATCAATGGCTCTACAACATCCTCTGTACTACATCAGCCCACTCCTGCCAGAATTCCCTTTCCTCTATCTGTGTTTCCATCAGCACTGGGCGACCGGCTGTGCTCTGGGTTGAGACTGACAAGGTTGTGACCCTCCGGACGGCCAGCCACAGATAATGGCCAATTAGACTGTGTCTGTGTCTCAGTAGGCAGCAGGCAGGCAGAGTCCCGCGCTGCAGACAGCACAACACCAACACACACAAACACACACACACACACTGTCAGAGGATGCTGCGGCCACAGCGCCAGCACAGTCAGCCCGGGGATCACCCACACCAACCTGTTACCATGACGACCGGACCAAGTGTAGCTACAGCGGTGACATATCCACAGAGATAGAGAATAACAATTTGATTATAAAAGACAGAGAGAAACAGAAAGAGATGGAACGAAAGAGTGAACGAGACAAAGAGACAAATAGAGAGAGAAAAAGAGAGAGAGACAGGGAGAGAGAGAGGGAGACTTGGAGAGAGAGAGAGAAAGCCACTCAAGACAACACACTGACGCAACACACTGATTGGTTCGCAAAAAGGCCTATTGGCTGCCACCTGCCCTACATTGAGGTGCATGACTCTGGGCCAAAAAAAGCGCGGAGGCAGACCCCTACGCTCCGTCATCCACTGTTCCAGAACATTCTGGCATTTGGAGGACAGGCGGGCACTACAGGTCAATCATGACACAAAACACCCTGCCATGTGAACAGTTTCTGTCCCTGTGCCCTCAGTAACAGACCGTCTGACCCAAAGAGACTAGCAAGATTACCGGTATGTTGACAACATCAAAACACCTCGAAATCTACATCCAATACTCTGTTCATCTTCATGTATCTAGATATATTATACTGCAACTCTACATCCAGATATATTATATACTTTATGGAAATTACTGCCCACTCATATCCCATCATTCCATATGCTCACAACCCATGGTACAATACTGTATGTTAAGTTGCATAGATGTAGTCAATTCTGTACATTCCATGATCAGTACTAACATACAAAGTACATCTCAGTGTATAGTACCTTTAAATGAAATTTAATTATTAATGATTATTATTCTGAGCTAGTGTGAGGAAAGAATGGCTGGGCTTTCAGTTACACAGCAAAATCACCAGTGTTAAATCAACTCAGAGAATGTTAAATTAACACTCTCAGTGTTTATATAGCGCCGATGGGAAGTATTAAACACTGAGAGTGTTAATTTAATACTCTCAGAGTTGACTTAACACTGGTGGTTTTGCTGTGTATACCTTCTTTACACTCCAGGGCCACTCTGGACTCCAGGTTGTCCATCTGCAGCTGCAGGCGTTTCAGGGTGCGGTCAGCGTCTCGCGACTTCCTCTTGTAGGCAATGAGCACGGCGATGATTACCAACAGCAGCAGCCCGCCACCTCCCCCGATGCCGATGATGGCTGGCAGGGTCAGCAGGCTGTCCGAGTATATCTGAAGCGTTCCAGGGGAATACTCAAAACCACCCACCCGGATCTAAATGTAATCACAGACGCACAGACAGACAGAGGGATAGACAGACATAGAAACACGTCACAGAGTGTAATCAATCAAAGCAATCAGGAGTAAAAGTATCTTCCCCACAGGAAGTAATGAACAATAGTAAAACACAGGCAGTGGGTTCAAACAAACAGCATTTGCATAATCGCAGCAGGTCTGACTGATCCCATCACAGTAATATCTCAAATCAAGCAATTCAGTGGGGGGTTGATAAGTCTTTCAATGAGCTGTGATTATTTCACTTTTAAAGAGCAGTCTGATCAAGTCAACACAGTCAAAGAAAGTTCAAATTGGGCTGTTTTGGTTCAGGGGCTAAAAGTTCCTCCTGTTTCTAACATTCTTTTTATTGTCTTTTGAATTGATGGGCAAGAGACTGATGAAAACAGAAAAACCTAAAGGCCAAACAGGATTCTTCGAGAACTTTCAGGGGGCACCGCCGCCAACACGCAGCTGCGCATCGGAGGCAAACAACTCAAGTGCTCGCAAGCCCAAATGCAAACAAACACAAATGTAAACATACACAGACACACAAAAATACACACACACCCACTAGACTCGGAAACCATCCAGAGACACTGGCGTTTGCACGGGTCTGGACGCCTACCGGGGTCCTCTAAATGTAGGTCACTTTGTAGACGAACACGACATACAGATGTGCTCTTCTTTCCCACCACCCTACCACGCACACATGAGAAAGCACACACCCACGCAACACACACAAACACATGCAAACACACACGCAAACACACATGCAAACACTTGCATGCACAGAAGATTGCAACAGACAGTTCTATTTTTACAGGGCATTGTCAGAAGGAATGAATTAATTTACCAACCAATATTCAACATGACATTTATTTTAGAAAATAATAAATAAAATCCATCCATCTTAAAGCACAGTGGTAGATGGAGAGCCATTATATTGAATTGCATGGGTGTATTTTCAGTACTTTCAAGGTATTTCAGAGTAGTAAATGTCAAACAGACAGATATTGTGATTGGAGAAGATAGGATAGGACTTGGAAGGAATGTGTGGGAGAATATTGGAGATATTCAGAGTAGCCTTTGCTCATAGAACACCAGTACTATTTTAAATGGAGGTGTGAATCCATTGCTCTTTAAAAAAGTTTAGAATTCAGATGAAAGAGTTGAGCGGAGGGAATTGAAGTGTGGGGATAAAGGCTAGCTAAACCACAGTGAAGTTGAGAGGGACGGTGTGAAATCTGAGGGTTGGTCATGTGAAATAATTAAAGAGACAGGGCCCACCGTGACTTTGTGCTGTCCTGTGAGGTTGGGCCATTCACACAGCAGCTGGGTCTCAGAGAGGGTCAGTACACATGGGGTCTCTCCGATGAACACTGTGTAGTTCAACCTGGAATTACCAGGGGCAGCTGGGATGAGGTTACGACCCTGGGAGGAAAAAAGAGAGGAAAAAAACGCAGCATTAAATTAGATTACATCCTTTTTATCTGACCCCATCCTTTCTTGTCTCCATCCAAAGCCACGCACTTGTAGCGAGGCAAAACATGTTCTGCAGCGTAACAGGATTTGGAAAGGCTAGTACGGAGCCGGCTGCAATGTTCAAGGCTGCGTGAGTTCAATGTGACAGAAAAACTCCTAATGTTGTCCGAGCATTTCTCACTATGCGAAGGTGGAGGAGCAAGGGTGCCGTGTGCAGACGCCTGTAGCCTTCAAATCCTGGGAGGGTGGAGTAGCCGAAGAGGGGCGGGTAGGAGCAGCTGGTGAGAGAGTGCTGTTCTGCCCCCCGCTGCCCTAGCAGCAGGAGGTGGAGGCAGACGCAGCCTTCCAATCCGTGCCTCCACAGGGCTTCGCCGCGGAGGGTCACGCGCTGGAACACTTTAGGCATACATCCTATTCACAATCACTTCACCCCGTATCAGCCGCGCGCCCCGGCACCCAGCAACACACATCATATCAGATGAGAAATTAATTGCGTGGCGAATCCGATGCACATCTCGTAAAATACCCTGATTATTTCACCAAATTGTATTTTCTTATTCTCATCACTGTGCTAATGTGAAGGTTAGTTTTAACAAGCCAGGCGGGAGATTCTTTCTGCAATCAGAAAGGTTTTGTTAATTCATTTCATTTAAAGGAATTATGCGTGTTATGGTCCTTTATTCAGTTTCAATTGGTTCACGGGAAAAATAATGAAGTATCACTATCACAACATTGAAGTTTAGAGTTGGAAATGAGGGATACAACACTGTATCATCAGTGTTGACATCTGTTATAATCTAATAGCCTAAAAATCAATTTAATTCAACAGTAGTTAGTAGAAATAGACAGTATTTTAATAGGGTAAACCAAATCAGTTACCTTGAGTATCAGAGGGGAGGTGGGTTTGAGCTCCAGGATACCATTGGGGCTGATGGGTTCGAACACAGGGTCTGGGTAGTAGTAGAATGTTTCATTGACCACCACCAAGGCGTGGACACTGTCCATGTAGAAGCCGATCTCATCGGGGCCACTGCCTGTATCTGAGAATCCCCTCTCAGACTCAGCCACAGACGGGGCCATGCATACCATCACCGAGTTATTAAACACGGTGCAGTTCTGAGGGGATGAGGCAGGGGGGGGGGTTAGAAAGTGTGAAAGAAAACGATGGTGCTTAAACACTCATATAGATTTGTATAGTGTTTTTATCTCTCCCTGACGTAGCTCATCCATTGCCTGGACATTACGAAGTCTGTGAAAGTATTATCGCATTGCTGTGTTTGCTTTAACATTTCCGGCCAGTGAAGAAGTTCAGAGGTCAGAAGTGTAATAATCACTTGACCTGTGATTTCTGCTTGTCTACATGGACTGCTAAACATGCTACCCAACGAAGCACAAAGACCTCAGCGGAGTTCGCCGGAGAAGAAGCTAGATTGAAATAAGCACAAGGGAGGGGGCATTAGGACAAGGTCAATAAGTAGAAGTTGAGTCCTTTCTGGTACAACTATATGAAAGGTTAGTGGGGCCCAGTGGTGCAAGGTGAGGGGTCCTGTGACATTTCAAAGGTTAAACTGCCTGGGGGAGTGTTGAATGTCTTGTTTCAAAGAGACGAAAAAGAGATGGAGAAGCGCCCCCGGCCACCTTGGAAAACGTCAGGTGATGTGTGTGTGACTATGGTGTGTGGAAGGTGTCTTTATACTCACATGGAATGATTCGGCCGAGCCGTATTTAGCTCTGATCTTGGGCTCTCTAACCGTGGCCAGGTTAGTTCCACTGATGGTCAGTAGGGTTCCACCGCTGAGACAAAACACAATGTTGGTGCTCAATTATGGAAATTACACAATCAACATACATTAGCAGATTCAAGTACATTCAGTTGCCAGCTGCGGGTAAGCCGTGATCACACCTAAATATTTAGACTGCGTAAGCACTAGGAGACAGAACTGACTTTACGATCCCAGTGTCTCGAAAGCCAGTGCTTAAAAACATATTGTTTGTTTCCACCTCTTTGTTTCCTTCATTTACCCTGCTGAGGAGCGTGTTCTCTGTGGTCGACTGGGACTAAAGGGGCTGGGGCTAGGACTAACCCACTGAGCAGAGGATGCTGAAAAGACATTGAAAATAATGTCTTTCTGGTTGAAAAGACATTGAATAGACATTGAAAAGACAACTTTCAAATGGTTTTGCTCTGTGTGAAGGCTAGTGCTGGGTCTGCCAATATGTAGCAGGCTGTTCCAGGCGTAATGTTATTTTGCAGAGCCTCTACCTCCAGCCCAGTTCTCTCTGTGAGAAACCCCTCTTAACTCAGGTACACGCTTCAGGGAATAACCAACGGGACGTCAGTGCAGCTCCATCCACTATCTGTGTGGAGCTCATCTAAAGCAACAACATGGCTCCACTGGGCTTTGACAAAGTAGCTTGGTGAATGGATTCCTTCTTGCCTCTACCAACCCTAGTCTTCTCCAGTCTCCCTCGATTACCACCTCACTTCTATCTCACTTTGCCCTGTGTGCTTTCATCGTGGTTTTTGATGAAGCAATCAATAAGCCAATTTAAATTATAGAAATGTTTCACTGCAGAAAACCAAACGTTTTAATCTAGTCACTTTTTCAGAAAGTTGATAATACGATAACAAGCCAATCTATTTGACCAATTCAGTACACAAGTCCCTATTCAACACTTTGAAATGCAGTGAATGTGCAATTAACTTAACACATATGAGGAAGTAGAACATTCTTTTTGATGTTCTTCACACATCGGTGTATGCTGCCAGAATTGACCAAATATGTGATTTGAGCCTGTTGTGACCCAGTGAATAACCTGAGAAAATGTTATCTTTCAGACAACCAGGAATGTCAGCCCTTTTGTCTCTACGGTTGTCAGTTGTTCATATATGCACATATGCGTAACTGTGTGTTTCTCTGTGCCAGATGGAGCCCCAATTTCTGAGCCTAGATTTGGCAGAATTATAGAGCCACTGTAGTGCATAAGCCCATCTACCCATTCATGATCAGGCTCTGCCATCCTCCCAACATAGATCCTAACAAACACACAGTTTAAAACACCAAGACTGTGCCACACAAAGTCATGGGATAGTAACGCTAAGCAGTAAGTGGGGTGTCGTGTCTAATAACACAAGGTTTACATATTTATCAAGTAGCTACACTACTATACAACACCATACTATAGCTACACTACTATACAACACAATACTATCACTACAGTACTATACAACACCATACTATAGCTACACTACTATACAACACCATACTGTAGCTACACTACTACGGTATACAACACCATACTGTAGCTACACTACTATACAACACCATACTATTGCTACACTACTATACAAAATCCTACTGTAGCTACACTACTATACAACACCATACTGCAGCTACACTACTATACAACAACATAGTGTAGCTACAGTACTATACAAGACCATACTATAGCTACACTACTATACAACACCATACTATAGCTACACTACTATACAACACCATA
>JACXGM010006628.1:0-32391 GCA_016801145.1 Umbra pygmaea | reverse complement strand
TGAGTGGCCATCAATGCAGGTCTGGGCGAGGGGAGATTACGTGTGACCTTTACAAAAATGATCGGGTGCGCGCTTTATGCGCTAAAATACGGTAGCTTTCAACTTGGGGCGATGAAATCACGATGCGACCTCTACATCGAGATGTCTGTCAGCCATCGCCGATGGACGATGACATCATCTATCGGCCCAACCCTATCCTGTATTTGGCTCCATCCATCTTCCCATCAATTTTAGCCATCTTCCCTGTCCATGCTGAAAAGAAGCAGGCCCAAACAATGATGCTGCCACCACCATGTTTGACAGTGGGGATGGTGTGTTCAGGGTGATGAGCTGTGTTGCTTTTACGCCAAACATAATGTTTTGCATTGTTGCCAAAAATTTCAATTTTGGTTTCATCTGACCAGAGCACCTTCTTCCACATGTTTGGTGTGTCTCCCAGGTGGCTTGTGGCAAACTTTAAACAACACTTTTAATGGATGTCTTTCAGAAATGGCTTTCTTCTTGCCACTCTTCCATAAAGGCCAGATTTGTGCAGTATACGACTGATTGTTGTCTTATGGACAGACTCGCCCACCTCAGCTGTAGATCTCTGCAGTTCATCCAGAGTGATCATGGGCCTCTTGGCTGCATCTCTGGTCAGTCTTCTCCTTGTATGAGCTGAAGGTTTAGACGGACGGCCCGGTCTTGGTAGATTTGCAGTGGTCTGATACTCCTTCCATTTCAATATTATCGCTTGCACAATGCTCCTTGGGATGTTTCTTGGTGTGTTTCTTGTTCTTCGTGATGCTCTCTGTGCTTTCAACGGACCTCTGAGACTATCACAGAGCAGGTGCGTTTAAACTGAGACTTGATTACACACAGGTGGATTCTGTTTAACATAATTAGTCATTTAGGTCAACATTGGATCATTCAGAGATCCTCACTGAACTTCTGGAGAGAGTTTGCTGCACTGAAAGTAAAGGGGCTGAATAATTTTGCTCGCAAAGTTTGTCCTTTTTTATTTGTTAAAAAAGTTTGAAATATCCACTAAATTTAGTTCCTTCATGATTGTGTCCCAATTGTGGTTGCTTCTTCACAAAAAATTACAGTTTTATATCTTTATGTTTGAAGCCTGAAATGTGGCAAAAAGTCGAAATGTTCAAGGGGGCCGAATACTTTCTCAGGGCACTGTAAGTTACTAAGTATAACAAATGAAGTATCTTGGCTACTGCCATTAGTTTGCAATTACCTCACTGCAGGCCTAGGTAGGAAACAATAGGAAAACACGCATTGAAGTACTTTAGCAGACCAAGACATGCGGTTGTCACTGTGACTGGGCCTTGAGTGCAGTAGGTGGTACAGGAGTCGTCTTAGCCTAACATTTAGCCATTTTTCGCCTGGAATACTACACCTCCTAATGGTCGTCCTCTAGCTAGCACACTGTAGAGTTGCAGCAGTGGACAGCCGTCCAATCAATGTAGGCTTGTCTCACTGTTCCCTGTAGAGTGCTGTGGGCGGACGTTTTCAAAACCCTCTCGTTTCTCTTCGGCTCTCAAGTCCCCTGAGATAGACAGGCTGATGGACCGACAAACAGGCAGGCAGTAGAAAGACAGGCAGACAGAGCTTTAGGTAGACAGCTTTAGGCAGGCAGGTTGGAGAGCAGGGGTAGCAGTGAAAGCTGACAGCCTGACTCCCACACAGTGGCTCATTGTTGGAGTGTGAAAATATGTTTGGCTGTGAATCTGCCTCGCAATTATGTAATAGGTTATTGGTGACATATTGTTTTGCTTCTGTCCATCTTTCCTTTTTCTTTCTTTCTGTCCTTTCATTTCCGATCCCTTGTTCTGCATCACTTTTTTTGTCTTTCTACCATCTCGCCTTTTCTCTCCTTCCTCCTCTCTCTGTCTGTATTTCCCTCCATTCTTTCTTTTCTCTTTAGTAATGCTCTTTGTCTCTCTCTCCACCCAGGCTAGATAAGTTGAAGTTGGACCGTGACGGTCCACAAGAAGTAAACAACATCTTAAACCACAACCGCATCCTCACACGACCAGAGATCCAGAACAACGAGAGGAACCGTGAACTGCCCCAGCGACAGCTCTCCCTCACCCGCAGTACAGACCGCTTGGACGGGGAAAGGAAGCACAAAGACCCTGACCAACACACCATCTCCAGGGAGCGTGAGCACTACACCCTGCAGAAGGATGGTGAGAGATACTCCCTCCAGAAAGACGGTGTGAGCTACACACTTCAGAGGGACGGCGAGCGCTACCTTTTGCACAAAGACGGAGAACGGTACGCCCTGCAAAAGGATGGTGAACGCTATGCCCTGCAGAAAGACGCAGGAGAAGAGAGACACACAGTGCAGAAAAGCGGGGAGAATTATATAACGCAGCGAGATGCTCAGAAGGACAAATCCGGGGAACGCTATGTGGTGCAGAAGGACGGGGAGAGGTACGCACTGCAAAAAGAAGGTGAGAGATACACTATCCAGAAAGACGGACAGAAGCGGGAGCTTCAGAAAGGGGTGGAGAGACACACATCTCTGACGGAGCGAGACCGTTCTGATCGTTATGGGACCCTGGATGAGAGGCAAAAGTACAAAACTCTGAGGGAAGGGAATAAATATGGAAAGCTCCAAGATGGGGAGAAGTACGGGACACTGGATAAGTATGGCACCGTTAGGGAGGTGGATAAGTATGGAACCCTCCGTGAAGGGAACCGCTACGGATTTCAGAGAGACGGCAGCGCCGAGAGGCCTCTGACCAAGATCAACAGCATCAAGCTCCAGCCAGCTCAAGCGGCAGCCATCGCAGCAGCTGTTACAGCGTCCCGCCAAGGCCAGCCCTCCCAGCACACCCCACAGGTCAATGGCTCCGGGGAGAGGGACGGCAACCAAAGCCCAGGGGAAATTTTGGGAACTCTGGGGAGAGGAGCAGGAAAGTCCCAGGGCCAGAATCAGCCAGCCCAGGAGCCAGAGAGGAGTCTGACGAGAACCAACTCAATGAGACAGCTGGAGAATTGGGTTAGAACCCAGAGAACACGGGAGGAAGAAGATGAATCCCGGAGGTACGTTTTGGGGGGCTGCGTGTCTGCAGGGGTTGGGTGCGTCGGAAGTGTGGGTGTTTTGTTTTTCAGAGCACATATCCATGCCTCCATGAAAGCTGCAACTGTTCTCTCAGATGCGGTGCATTGAGTTCACACTCAAAGCAAAGCACCTCCATGCACTGGCAGTGAGTCAGCTGGAGATCAGGTTGTTCATCCAACAGCACCGGGCAGCCAGAGATTGAGAAATAAAAATATTGATTCCTTCTTCACCAACAGCTATATCTTCTGAACCTGTTTATCTTCCTTTTCTTTGCTCCCTCCTTGTCGCTCTTCCTTCATTTTTCCCCGCACCTCGCAAACACAAAACTGCCTTTACCGCTGTGTCCACCACCTCAGTGCCAGCTGTGAGGCCTAGAAGCTTTTCCTGTTGCCAGTGTAGCCCTAAATCTCTGTTGAGGATCATACACTCAGTTTTCAGGTCTTGTTTTGTTGCAGGGATACAGGATAGTTTCCTCTGGGTTGTTACTCCTCCAATCCCTCTAGATGAATAAGTTATGAAGCCTTGTCCCTGATACAAGTAGAGCACAACTCAGCCCAGTGTCTAGCAGAGAAAGGTCCTGGTGGAATGTTTTATTTTCCACCAAAGGGCATCCCAATGTTCTATTTATACATATCCATACGGTTCTGGGGTGCTAGTGGCCTTGGTAGTTTCAGGAGTTTAAGCTGCTGCTTCTGGTATTATCCATTCTGCATAAGTTGGAGTCTGACCCACTAATCTTTCCATCTGTCTACACTTTCCTGTCAGATAAAGCATAAATACTACAAATATTATCTATAAAAACAATATATTGGAAACTTTACAGGAAATGGGGGCAACTTCAGAAGCCTTAGTCTGTGTGTAAACGATGCTATCCTCACCAGCCTTTTCCTGCTATTCCATTGATCAGCTCTTTTTATTCTAATTGACATCAACAGAGAGGATGTCATAACTCCAGCAAAACAAACATTCCCACACTTCTATTTTAACTATGTGAAGGAAGGTGACATTACAACTGCTGTGCTATGTAGAAAATAGAGTCCTGGATGATGGTGAAGAAGAACATTTTCTCAATTTTTGCAGTTAGACCTAAAATCTGATTGGATCTTCTAAGTTTTAATCATAGCTGGAGATATCAAGATGAAATGATAGTTACCGGAGTTCTGTAACTCCAGTTCTGTAAGTGGAGTGGAGCCTCATACGGGAGCTCTAGCTCCTAGTCGTTTACCCTAATTGCATAAGCAGCGTGCACCTGAAGACAGCATTTACATACACGTCACAGCACCAAGCCAATGGGGTGACAGCTAGTGCCCTATATAATTAGGACTTGTACCCTGCTCACATCCTCCCAAAAAGTCTTCAGCCAACTTCCCGGGGAAGCCAGTGGTCATGGAAAAACACCTCTGGTAACCAAGTTACTAACCCAGGTGTGACCACAAAATAGAATCCTCTATTCTGTGACTAGAGAAATCAATGTCCCTCCATATTGGCACTGAATTACTAATTCAGAATTACTAAACAAACTCGATGAGATATTGAGGTTGGAACATACAGCGGTCGCCGGAGGTGACTGTAGTATGGCTTTCATAGCACAAGCCACCTTATCCGCCTCAGTCAGAATATCTTCCTGATGAGAGGGTCGAAAGTGACCCCGCCAGGAGGGCAATGTTAGATGTGGCTCCTACCATCTGTGCCACCAGGGTGTAGGACCTCTCTTAAAGCGAGGCTGTCACACTCTCCTTGGCTTCCGGTAGGACAGTCTTTTTGTCAAAGGCCCAAGCAGACAGGCCATGAACCAAATGTGATGTGAGGGAAGCGTCCATCCAAGGGATTCCCCCAGCGACCACCTCCTCATGACCAGTCACATTGGTAAAAGTGTCTTAGCGGTGCGGTGACTAGGTAGGGAGCAGACCAAGATCCCTTAACAATCTTTGCCAGTGACAGCATAGCGAATTGGGGGGGGGCTCCTTCTTCGTGAGGGGTTTAGCACAGATTAAACCCTCCAATGACTGATCCTCTGCTACTGCAATGGTGGTGGGATAGGGCACTTTCATCCTGGTTGCAGCATGTCACATGATGCCAGGAAAATCCCAGCGCAATGTGGACTGTGTAATGGAAGAGTCAGACTATGGAGGCTGTCTCTCCCTCTTTCACCAAAGCAAAACCTGTGAGCCAGGGAGGGAAAACTCTGAGGGAGATTCCTCATCTACTGGAGATTCTTGTTCTGCGTCCTCCACTGAAGTGTCGGTCTCAAGGTATGTTTCCTCCTTGAAGAATGCCTCTCTTGGGGCCCAGACCTTAATTGCAGTTGCTGCACAGACTGCACAGACAGGCGGGTTCTGCAGACTGCCCAAGCATGTCCCACTCCCAAGCAGTACACACAAACCCTGCGTGTCTCACCATTCTCGGCGAAGCTGCTACAGTAGCAGGCAACAACCTGAGCGGACACTGGAAAGGCAATAGTATTTTTTTTTTAAATGAATGCAATACCGCCCCTTTCCATCCTACCGATCGGTCCAATGATTTGCAGAACTGTTGACAAGGCAGGGTTAGTGGGAATTGGGAGGGGGGGCAGCGGTTAAAAAGCAATGTATGCAAGACAGCAGGGAGTCTTCGTTATCCACGATATAGAACAGATATCACAAACTTTATTTTAGTTACTTTCTGAGTAATTTGATCCTACATATTTTTTTGGGGAAAAAATCTGTGTTTTCATAATCTCCTCTGTAGACCCCCAGTCTTTTATGTATTAGATGTATTCCATAGCTACTGTAGCTTACCTGAATCATTCTGTCAACAAATTATTCAGGTGTGCTACTTCAGGGCTATATCAAGAATATGAGCAGGTTTGTATATGGTCTTATTCCTTGCATGCAGTGACAACATCAGGCTTGTAAAACTAGGATCTTGTCAAATGCATTTATAATTTGAAATGGTGTTTTGGGTTGTTTGTGTCAACCAGAACAGATTAGTGAATAATATATTATCATTTTGAAATCTCTTGAAGTAAGAATACAAGATGTAAACATGACCCGGATGGCTATTTAGCATCGTTTGGGGCTGGAGGAGGAATGTTGCCTTGTCTCATAACAATTTAGCAACTTGCGGTTGGTTGGGAATCTGCAAGCTCAATTGTGGATACTGGCCAGAGACTACTCTTTCCTTCGGTGGGTCTTCTGGTGGGTCTTTATACTAACTTATAATGAAAATGAACCCAGTATTCAATCAGCACTGAATTACTATTGGACAGATTTGCCATTGCACGAAGATCATGGGACCATATACTCCACTTTGGAAACTTAAATACACATAAATGCCTTGTGCTTGCTTGATGTTTTCTGCTGGCTGTGTGTGAGGTTTGGTCCTTTCCGTTAACAAGCTCTGCCTATTTGCTGGCTCTGGTTGTACTGTAGAATGCCCTCAGCTCTGACTCAACCCACATTAGGGGTTTTAGCCTTCAGTCTGTTTTCTCTATTGTAGTTCAAAGCCAGCAGGCAATAGACACTGGAGCTAGTACCCTACTTTCCCTGATGACTTTACTATCTCCTAAACTTCTGATTCTTTATGCCAATTAAGCTTGTGAAACAGGACAACCTAAATGAAGGTAAACAACACAATTAATTGGTTCCATCAAGCCTCTTGTTCTTGATAGGGCAATTCAGAGTTGAATCAAAAGCAAGACGGTCCCCTGACACTTTTGATAAAAAAGCTGAGCAATGTGTCCTAGGGTGGTCCAGCAGGCTAAGCCGCTGGCTTCAGTGCTTATGTACTGTTGCAGCGTCAGTTAAATCCTACTGCTCGTTCAGCAGAACCTTTCTCCTCCATCTTTAACAGTTTTCCTGACCAATAAAGCATAAATTGCTTCAGAAACAATCTAAGATAAAATAGCTGATCAATGGGGTTTTGTAAACACTCATAAATTAGGCAAATGAACCATGGATAGAAGGACTGGTGGTCCATAATTGAAAAAATTGTAGGTAATGTTTTTCCCCCAGTAAATCTGTCTCGTTTAGCAGCATTGTAACAACCAACGTTTCCTCAATCACATCTTGTCAATCTGTTCTGCTGCTTTGTCATACTCACATACATTTGCATGTTTTTTCCCCTCACAATCGTTCATGTTCATTTCCCCGCTGACCCTGCATTGTCGGCAACTCCTCAGCAGGTGTGGGATGGTGGACGTTGCTCACATGCTTCCTTCAAGCACGTGTTGCTAAACTGTCCGAATCCCATCACAATGCTTTTTCACTGTTTAATGCTCTATAGTATTATGTAACATCTCATTATTTTTAGTAAGTAAAAAATTCCAGGTCTCTTTAGTTTTCTGGCAATGCAGCAGTACATGTCCGCTGGGCCACCCTAGGCCATTTAGAACAACCTCTTAACTGCAAAATAGTTTTCATCCAAGTTAGCTTCTTGCAAGTCTTTAAAAGGCTAGGTTTTTGTATTCTAGGTCCCAGTAATCAATCCATCTGGCTAGTAATAAAAGTAGGAACTAATAACCTGTTAGTCTACAACCAGAACCTACCCATCCCCTCCCAATGTAGACTTCAGTTAGTGGGATTCCTGGTAAAATGCTATACACAGCCATTAATTGTGGCTCCTAGGTTTAGAATGAAAAGGTAAAGTCAAAGCTGGCACTCATTAGCATAAGGCTATTATTAACCTCCCAATGGTAATTAGGCTGTTGTGTATTTCCAGCATGCTTTTTACTGTGAGATGAAGCTAAAGCCAAGTAAGATTATTGACAGTAGGTAACATCTGGTACAGCAACATTGAATACAGTCGTCAATATAGACCCAGTGATGTCAACAACCACTATGTAACCTTCCATTCATTTGTCCTATCAGCCCAAATTTTATGTAGATTTTTAAAATTATTTTTGATATAAATGTGTTTAATGAACACGTGAATAATAAAATATGGACAGTAACCAATTTCTGAAAATACAAATTATTATTTTTACCCATAATATGCCTTTCATGCTAGTTAGATATTGTGAAATGTTGATTTTGCTAATATTGTCTATATTTTGTATTATTTAAGTTGATGTTTTAAACCACTAGATCCACTGTGCTAGTTTCTAATGTTTGTTAGTCCTTAAACACAGTTTGTGTATTGTATTATTCAATAACATTACATAGTGCAGGTACAAGATCAATAGATTATTATATTTTCTCTTGTTTGTTTGTGCCTGCTTGTTCATGCTCCATTATGGTGCAGCAGTCAAGTCACCGTCTCACCGTTAGCCACGTCATTGCGTGATTATGGGTAACAAAAAGGGTGGCATAATTGGCCATCAACGTTCAAGTTTAACGGAATAGTAAATCCAATATGGTTGCCTTGTCAGGCTCATGTACCTTCTTGTCACAGTTTGGAGATCTGTGATAATTAATGTATAAGGCCAGAGATGGAATTCTTTCTGATGCGTGATAAGACCTAGAATGGTATTGGATGCACTTCAGAGGACACACCTCAACATTGACTGTGTCAAGTGTCCTGAGAGTTACTGCAGTGAAGGAGGCCATTCATCATGAATTGGAAACCACAAAATGGGGGAGAACCTGGATGATCTTTTCAGTAATTATGATTGGTTAATTGGTGATTTTTGTAATTACTTGTGTTGATAGACTGGGTTATTGTTTTATTAACATGTATTTTAAATACACACCTAAATCAACCTAAAATGTTTATTTACTGCATGAAATAATATGTTTACTCCCCCAATCATCCAGCATCACCTCCTATCAAACATTGCCCCGCAACATGCCCAGCCACCGTGCCCAGATTGTGCCTCGCTATCCAGAGGGCTACCGGACACTCCCCCGAAACATGTTGTCCCGACCTGAGAGTGTCTGCAGCGTGGCTGGCTCTAACTATGACCGGGCCCTGGGTCCTGCCTCCAGTTCGGGTAAGGGGTCTAAAGCGGTACATCACTATGTCCAGATATGGGACTCCTAATCTTAACTTTTTTTATTTTTATATTCAACACTTGTTTAGCTGTTATTTTGAAGATTACTGGTATATAGCTGGCCTTTTTGGTTTATTGTGGTTGCAAGCATCCACTAAATTACCAGCTCTGCAACCTGTCTACCCACAGACAAACGGCGGTCTATGCGGGATGATACCATGTGGCAGCTGTACGAGTGGCAGCAGAGGCAGGCTTTCTCCAGACAGGGCCCACCACCGGGCCACTACGGCACCCTGCCCAGCCCCAAGACCATGGGCAACATCTCAGAGCACCAGGTGGCGGGCCTCTCCATCCCCACCTCCCCGTCCCATGGCTCCTTGGCCCTGTACCAGACCTTTTCCCCCACAGGCCAGCATCGCCAAGAAAACCAAGCAGGCCCTGCCAGGTCTGAGGTTTCCTCGCCCGTCTTCAGAGGCGAACAGACCATGACCATGGACCGCAGACTCCGGACACATCTCACCAAGGTATCAGAATTGCTAATGGACCATGTTTGTGGAAGCTTGTATGAATAATGACTAGGGCAGGGGTGCCCAATAGGTCGATCGCGATCTACCAGTCGATCGCAAAGACAATGCTGGTAGATCGCACATTTTTAATAAATGCTTTTGCTACATTTTTATTTTAATGAAAATAAATATAACAACATAATTACTACTCCATTTAGTTTCTTTCTGACTTGCACTTAACAAATAGATTTTGACCAGGCAAGATTTTTGTTTATTCAGTTGCCATGACAACTAACGATTAGTCTGCCTCGCGATTTTCAAGATCTTCGGACTCGGAGCACAGAGCGCAAAATAGTGAAGCTAATCTCCGTATTCGGTAGCACATATGACATTAATTTGCTAAATACAAATGTAAAATAATTCTAAACATTTGAAAATGAGTGCGGTACCAAGCAAAAAGCCTAAAACTTACCATTTCCATGCCATGTCCTTTTCTTAATGCATTCGTTTCATCTGCCAAACAAGTAGCCTATTTCTATTCCAATGAAAGGAAACGTTGACTAACATTTTAAGTCACTTAGTAAAATCTATGAAAACGATTTTCCTGTAAGAAGCGAGCTTAGAAAAACAAAGGTGAACGAACTGAAATCTCAATTAACTGGTCAACAGTCACTTTTTAGTCGCCCAAGCCTAAAAGCAAAGGCATCCGCATAGGTATCTTTTCGGTTAAGTTTGGTGTCATCATAAACTGGCTATTGTAATCTGTTGTGTTGTAGATGTTTTGAGTTCAGTGTTAAAATGGAATATCAACAATCAACATTTATTAACGTTTATCTAGATGAAGAATTCCACATAGAGATACATGCAGTAGAAGCAACAAGCATTTGAAGTGTGTTTTTTTTTAAATAAATTATTTTTAAGTTGGTAGATCTCATTGAGTTTAACATTTTAAAAGTAGATCATCATGCAAAAAAGTGTGGGCACCCCTGGACTAGGGTTTCAGTGGTCATATTAACGAAGAAATAAATGAAAAAAAACATAAAAAAGTATTGCATTCTGACAACTCAGGTGTAGTGCTGATTGATTTTAAAAACTTTTTCTCCCCTCCCAATTTCCTTTGTAATTCTGCCTTGTTGGCAGCTCCTCAACTCCTTGTCCAGATCTGTGGGATGACGAAGGGCACGCACATGGTTCATCCAACCACATGTCGGCCAGTCACTGATTCTTTTTACACTGTTCACCCAACACGGAAGCCTTTAGTCGGATCATGCACGGGATGATTATATTCAGACTATACTTTTGCAATTTAATTTACAGGTTCCCGATCTGCACGCGAGTCGCTGGAGAGCGACGTGGCAGGTTAGATAATCTGACTTGTCTAGCCCAAATCCTGGACAGCGTTATGCCAATTTGCGCTGCCTTGTGCAGGAGATCCGGGGAAAGTCAGGAGAACACATGGTCAGGCTTGAACCCATGAGTATCATGACATGATGCAGCGACTTATCCCACTACACCACGCAGACCTCCACATGAAAATAATTTTAAAATAGCAAGTTACAACTTTTTATTGTTAACACAGTTATCCAGAAAGTCTGATTCTCCAAACTACACATGCCTTTTCCGCGTTCCTGTCCAGTGTGGGGATATTGTTGCTCTATTGCATGTAATTTTCTGTGATCGGGGGAAGTTACAGAAACCCAGACGTTATGAACGTCAGACCAAGGAATGCTGACTGCTCAATTGGCTGAACTCCACTTCATTTGGATTGGGTGTTTCCTATTTAAACTTCATTTAACCAGGTGGGCACGTTAGGAATAGTTTCTCATTTGAAACAGCAGTCTGGTCAAGATAATAGCAAGGTGCAAGAAGACCAAGTTACACATGAATTACACAAGGGAATGAAAATAGAATTTAAAATACAAGGTGCATATCTTCAGAGTAAATGGTGTAGGTGCATGTACCTCTCTGAATTAGAGAGGTAGATTGATAATAAAACAATGGAATAATTAACACTTGAGTGCAATGCAAATGCCTGAATTCATAATCACATGAATCATTTCATGAATAATGATCAATGTGTCCTTGCATTTTTTTCTTGCTATTACAGCATTTACTTTCATCAACAATGTCTCTATAATATTTTCAGATTTTATTACTGTAACTTGTGATTTAAAGATGTGCTGATGAAAATAGATGTAAAAGACAACTACGTTCACACAGCATTCTGTAGGTCTATATGGTGCTCACACTTTCATTTCTTATATTAAGACACAGGTAAAATCTTCAACACAGATTTTTGGAGGGTCAGCATTTTGAAAATGCTAATTGTTTTTAATAATGTGACCTTTGGGGTTTTTTTCACAAGCACTGCAGAAATTATCCGGATATGCCCTATATGTGGGATGTTTTGTTAGTTTAAAAGCATCCGCTTTACTCTGTACAAATCCTTCCATGTAACAGAACATCCTGTTCTTGTCCAATGTTCTCTTTCTCCTCCTATGCAATCTATGTCTTCAAATTCAGTAAGCTTCAATGGCATAAAAGGATAGCCAATGTCACCACTGCAAAATGATACACAACAAAATTCATTTGAACCAAAGTAGATATAAAGCAGCAATAAAAATAGATGTAAAAACAATAATATACTGTAGATATGAATTCAATAATACAAGTCAAGAACATCTGTATACCCACACGCATTATAAAATACCTATACATATTTTACATTCACACACCTACACATAATTAATTTACTTAGTGTGTCATCTCCATCTGTCACTGAACTTTCAATAGTCCATATATGCATTCTGTTAATATGCATTCAACTGCCTAAATGTTGGTTTTTGGGCCTCACTTCCTCTGTTTCCCTGTCTGTCTGTTTGTCTCTCAGTATAACTACCCATCTGATCGCCGATCCATGCCAGCAGGCGTCCCGGTGCAGACCATTACGGCACAGTCACTTCAAGGCAAGACGGTGAGTCAACTAACAGTATTCACCATTTGGTTTTTACCCCTTTGCCAACCTCTTCACTTGTCCTCTCTGTTGTCCTACTTTCTCTCAACAACAATACATTCTGAATGATAGTATGTAGCTGCTGGGTTTTCTGTTTGACAGAAATACAGATATGGTTATGAGACGCTCAGTATATGACCCGTAAGCTATCATGTATTGCTGTCATACCGCCACGCTACAATGGATAGGCTGTAAGTACTGAAATTCAGTCCCAAGCTTGTTTCTTGTTACAATCTTCACTGTCTATTATTATTGCAAGCATTTGTTATTTCTGTCAGCAGCAGTCAGAATTTAATTGCGGCAGTGGCATTGTCTTGGCGAGAATATGAGGGAGAGATTGTAGAGCCAATAAAATTGCCTTCCGGCTGTGTCCTTTCAAAATGGGTCGACTAGAATTAGCCGTGGAGATTGATATTCTGCATTATTCATTTTAAAATCTGAATTTTATTATGATTGCATAACTACAGTGCAATGCATGCGGCAGCTATCATAATTAAATTGTTGTGGACAGTTTGTCAAGTGACTTTGAAATCATAGCTTTTATTTCTCACCCTTGACTGCCACAGTTACTGAATACATGTTATCTCTCGATTTTACCACAATTTGATGGCAGAGTTACTTTATTTCTAAAAAGTCGCTTTGGGTTTTCTGCAATGATCAATTGGATGAGCGTGGTCCTAGTTAAGCCATCATTTTGAGTTTGCATCCCTGGGCCACCCTTCCAGCAACTGTGTACACACTACAGTTTGCTTGGGTAAAACTGCCGTCCTACAGATGTGGCAGAAAGTATTATTACCCTTGTATTTTATTGAAATAATGCACCATGAAATATGTTGATATTGAAATATATTTTGTCATCCATGTTTGCATGTCTACATTTTGCTTCTATGAAGATATTGTAAAATAGACTGGACAATATTATTATAACTTTAGTAGTTATATGAAATAATTGTATTGTAGTGATACATCAAGCAGACCTTTCTCTTTTAATTAGGATGACAGGTGTCTTCAGTCGCATAATCACTACTTCCACCAGTTTAAATAAGGAAAAGTAATCACTCTGCTATTTTGTGTGACACTGAACATGGAAAAGAGAAAGAAAACCAGAGACTTGTCTGAGGAGGTTAGAAAGAAGGTAATTGCCAATCATGGGTCAATGTAAATAACTTTATGTTGCTTTGAGCACTGTTGTCAATATTATTAAAAAGTTCAAATCCCATTGTACTGTAACTAACATACCTGGAAGTGGCCGGAAGAGGAAAACTGACCCAAGAATGAAGGATTGTTTGAATGAAGGTGAAAGAATCAAGGAAACCTCAAGCAAGATAGAAGCTGACGCCTCGTGTTTCAGGTCACGTCATCCGTTGATGTTTGAATTAAAATGGGCTCTGTGTTCGAAGACCCCACTTCGAAGAGAAAAACACAAAAAAGCACTAATGGAGTTTGCCTAAATGCATGTGGACAAGCCACAGTCCTGTGAGAATTTAGACGAAACAAAAGTAAAGATATAAGTCTCAATTCCATGTTTAGAGGGAAAAAATTAAGCTTTCAAAGAAAAGAACACCACCCCTACTGTGAAACTCAGAGGAGGCTCAGTGATGTCTTGGGGTTGCTTTGCTGCTTATAACACTGGGGGTCTTGAATCTGGAATGGGCACGAGGGAATCAGAAGACTATCACAGCAGTTTAGAGCGAAACATACAGCCCAGTGTCAGAAATCTGTGTCTCAGTCCATGTGTCCTCCAGCAGGATAATGACCAGAAACAAACCTCAAAAAGCACCCAAGAATGAATGAGAAGAAAACATTGGACTGTTCCGAAGTGGCCTTTTATGAGTCCTAATCTAAATCACTTCAAACATCTATGTAAAAGCTGTGCAATGATATTAGGTCAAGGGTCTCAATATTTCTGATAATGCCATTTTTATTTATTTTAGTATTCAAAGTAATATGTTACCTCGTAAATGAAAAACAGATTTTCAGTTCTATAGAAGTGAAATGAAGAATGGTGGATACCAAATACCTTTAGCAAATTTGTACTTATTTCAGTGAGTTTTTTTTTTAAAGTGTTACCAATACTTTCGACCACATCTGTGTATACATGTATGGAACAATTATGATATTGCAGGCAGATTCTCTAAACGTGTACAGTAAGTCATGAAACCCAGTTCAAGGTTGGATTCAATAAGATTTCTGTGCACAAAGACACAGTCCTGACACAAGGCAACAATTTTGTAATCCATCTGCTGACAATTTCTTCAATTTTTAATCATTTGCTACATCAGAAACAAGAAACAATGTCAGGTTATTATATTTAAAACAGATGCATGAATGAATTGATTGTCCCGTGATCTCCTCCTCGTCTGTGCCGCCGTGCTGCGCAGCCAGAAGAACTCACCCTGTTATTGATAAAACTGCGCCGGCAGCAGGCGGAGTTAAACAGCATCCGGGAGCACACGGTTGCACAGCTAATGACGCTCACCATGGACGGGCCCAATGCCAAGGTCAGCACCAGGAGGGCGCACGTGCACGGCATGTCAAAGATCACATCCAGGGTGTGTGTTTGTGGGTGTAAGCGCTGTGCCATCTACCACCTTTTTTAAATAAGCATAAGTCAATGCATTGTAATATAGGCATACAGTGGGTTGGCTTCAGCCTGTGTCATCCAGTGACGTATGGCTCACGCTTGTAGTAGTCTTGATCCCCTTGTGACCCTTTGTCGTGCTGATTTCACCCGTCCTTCATCTCTTGACCCATGGGACCATAACAGGCCAGCGTGTGTGTACCATGTGCTTGCTTGTTTTCTGCTGTGGTGTCTTATTCGTTATACAAGCAAACATTCTGGTAAGTAAATTTGACATGCGGACAGCAAACCCCTGGTGGCTTACTCCTGGCATTTGCATGGTTAGGTTTAAGCCATCGATGTGAACTGCCTGCTGTTGACGCTGGAGATAAGGAAAAGCGACTGTGGTTGTATCATGATGTTCACCTTTCACTATCCACCCGCACCGCTCTCTACTGTTCCCTTTGCTCGCTCCCTCCCTTCCTTTCTCTGCCTGTCTGACTCTTGTCCTTTTCCTCTTGTCTGCTGCTGACGATGTTAGAGTGAGGTCCTTTCCCACCACCTTCAGAGGAATCTCATTTATCTGGACAGCCAGGTGAGGAGAACTGATTTTTGTCTGCTCGGTTTTGAATGTTAAGGTGCTCCGCAGTGTTGCTTATACTCCCAGATGCTCGCTTTCACGCTCTCGCTCTCTCATTGTCCCTCAATTTAATTTCAATTTAAATGGCTTTATTGGCATGGGAAGCTGTTGTTTACATTGCCAAAGGAAGTAGAAAATAAAATGAAGACCTCTCTCTGTCTCTCTCAGCCCAGTGTTATCTCTAAATGCCAGGGACTCTTTTTTTCTTATCATTTTCTTGTCCTCAAATCAAATTGTTTATCACACGCTTTGTTTGTTACAAGTATAGTCTAACAATAAAATGCTTATTTCCTGGCCCTTTTCCCAAAAACACAGTTTTCCTTACCTCATTAATAAACTGTATATTCCATAAAGTACAGTTCTTGCGTAAATCTGCATTCCTGTGAGAGACATTTAAGTGAAATAAAAATGGACTTTAAACTACTTTCCTTGGTGTGGTAAAGCTTGCATAAAATAATATGCTTACTTGAATTTGTATTTCTCTACAGTCCCTGCTGTACAGTGCCTTCATTAGATTTTTGGGGATACATGTCTGAGAAAGCACAATTGTAAACTTAAATCAAGAATGTGCCATTGAATCTATAATGTAACCTTTTACCTCTCCTGTTTCTGTAAAAAGCTGAGGGATTGAGCCAGTGTTGATAGTTAAACTAACTGTGTTAGGCATTAATAAATTAAACTCTAAGAGTCAGTGGAGGAATATCATTAATGTATAGACTGAAATACAGATGTATTCATTCCAGATTGCCCCCTTGAAACTTTTGAAGATGCAGGGAACCTTGAGGCATGTCGTGTTCTCTCATTAAGTTTTAAGCTTGATGATGTTGCACTTGTATTTAGTCATTCAATTCATTATCATAATGAAATTAAAACAGTATATTACAACCTGGGGGATTTCAGGTAAAATAGCTGGGCCTAGCCAGCAAACGTTCTGACTAACGCTCACTGAAGCACAGTTAATAGGGGCAGACGTCTAAATGTTGCGGTTATTTTTGGAACTGGCACTATAAGGTACAACTGGGTCCCCATGATGGCTCAATTATTTAGTTCCTGTTCCTGAAAAGGTCACAGACGGTGGAAGAATCACTGGTTCCAGTTGCAACCAAACGTTGTAAAATTATTTTAACCGCCATTTCAAAGTGTTTCACCAATAAGGGCAAGCAATTTCACAGCACTTCAACTGGCCACCTTGCTCCTTTTCCTGGCCCATAAGACTTTGATTTTATGTTACTGCTTTGCAGTTTTGTTGAATGTTTTTGATAAATTGAACGGTGGCATAAAGAATAGAAGAGACAGTCTCTGTGTCTATTAAAAGAGACAATCAATGTGTTCTACACACTATGATAACGCTTAGGCTACTTGTTATGCATTTGGGTAAAACAACCTTCAGCAAGAGGTCTGGGCTCGTTTGTAACAATGTTGCTGGGTCAAGTTGTATTCCAGCACTTTTGCTTCAACTATTACTATGGTATTACTATAGCTTCTGTATTGTTAGTACTTTGTACCCTGCTTTTTTTACTAACTTCAATGATACTGTGCCATTCCCACCTTCCTCATCGACTATCACCTTTACCAGACGAAGGACAATGAGCCGTTAATCTTCATGATTCACACTATGATCGAGAACTCTGCTCCACGACCTCAACTTTACCAGCAAGTAAGGTCCTGCAAGCCCACGCTGTTTGTCCTGTCCTCCATTCATCATGGACCCCTCCCGTTTCCGTTCACATGGGATGCACTCTGTCATTGATTTCCAGTCTTTCCACTTTCATGATCACAACTTTGTTTGGTCATTTTGTTGTTTTTATCACAACACTACCTCTCATCCATTGCTTTTTTTTCCTGAACGTCCAGGTGTAATGGTAGCGTAGATGATGACCGATGTTATATTGCCATGCCCATCCTACTTCATTGTAACTTGACGGTGTTGTTGTTGTCAGGTGATATGAGGTACTGTAGCTTTATCTTCATGCAATTCCTATGCTGTTGATATATTTTATGTGGACCACACTATACAACCAACAACCCATCATCCTGGGGGTTGAAATCACCTGCCTTCTTCTTAACTGGAGTAGTCAGCAGTTTTGGATAGTTGTGTGATTGTGCGTGCGTGCGTGCGTGCGTGCGTGCGTGTGCGTGCGTGTGTGCGTGTGCGTGTGCGTGCGTGTGCGTGCGTGTGCGTGCGTGTGCGTGTGTGTGTGGTTGTGTGTGGTTGTGTCTCGTGAGAGCCAGATTTAGCACAGGTCTTTTAGAGGTTTTCATTAGTCACGCCATCTTCAGCCATGTCAGAGAGTACTGGAGGGACAGTAATGAAGCGTGCACAGAGGGGACGGTAATTAGTGTGGCGCAGAGCTTCCAGCTTCAAGGGCTCTACATCCAGCTAGCCAGCCTCTCTACAGCAGCCATCAAGCTTACCCTAAGGCTTTGTGGTGTGTTTGTGTGTTTGTGTGTTTGTGTGTTTGTGTGTTTGTGTGTTTGTGTGTGTGTGTGTGTGTGTGTGTGTGTGTGTGTGTGTGTGTGTGTGTGTGTGTGTGTGCGCTTCTGTGTGTGAGCTTGTGAGAATAAGAGCTGCCGCCTCTTGTCCCCAGTGACCTGGTGATGCCAGCTTCCTGCCCTCTTGTCCAGCCTCTTCACAGCCCTGGAGCCTTCGTCCAAATGAGTGTTATCAGTGCTGCTGCTGAGGTGGAAAACACAGGCTGATTTCCCAGCCGAGTGGCTGACACTCCTTATTAGGAAAAGGAAATTTGGCCTGAGAAGTTGTAGCCAAAGTGTTGTAAAGTCATGAAAAGTGAAGGTCATTGAACAGCTCTGTTTTCATCGTCTGCCTCTTGCGCTCTGTCTTACACATCATAACAGTGTGGATTTTTTACCATAGACACCACATCATAATAAATATAAAAACATCACAATGGGAAAAAACAAGATGTGGCGCCAGATAGGGTTGCCTTGCTTACGTGCCCTTACAGTAGTTACATGTGACTATGCTGCTTAAAGTAATTAAGGGAATACTGAAATCACACATTGGGTCTCGATGACAAAAACATAATTTTTTTTTAAAAATGTAAAAACAAAATGATCTAACAAAGGTCAATTGAAAAATCGTCTGGTGTCCTGGGGGATCTCCTCCAGACCTAAATCAGGGCATCAGTGATCTATTGGATAATCAGTGTGGCTACTTGGCAGCGTCAGATGCACCGATACATAAAGTCCCAGGGGTTCTCAATTGGATTCAGGTCTGGGGAACTTGAGGGCCAGTCAATGGCATCAATGCCTTTGTCATCCAGGAACTGCTGACACACACTGGCCACATCGTCCTGCACCAGGAGGAACCCAGGACCCACTGCACCACCTTAATAATAATAATCAATTAAAATTATATAGCGCTTTTCAAAGTACCCAAAACGCTTTACACAGTGAGTGGGAAGGCCCACCTTCTCCACCACCAATGTGTAGCACCCACTTGGGTGATGCACGGCAGCCATTTTGCGCCAGAATGCTCACCACACATCAGCTATTAAGTGGAGAGATGAGTAGTTATATATGCCAATTAGGAAGGAGGAGGATTATTAGCTGGACATTTGAAGTGAGGCCTGGGTGGGAATTTGGCCATGACACCGGGGTAAACACCCCTACTCTTACGATAAGTGCCATGGGATTTTTAATGACCACAGAGTGTCAGGACATCCGTTTAATATCCCATCCGAGAGACGGCACCTTACACAGGGTAGATGTCTCCATCACTACCCTGGGGCATTGGGGATTATCTTTAGACCAGAGGGAAGAGTGCCCCCAACACCACTTCCAGCAGCATGGTTTCCCATCCTTTAGAATCAAACCAGCACAACACTAGCTCACTGGAGATCATTTTGTAGGGCTCTGGCAGTGTTCCTCCTGTACCTCCTAGCACAAAGGAGAAACCCGGTCCTGCTGCTGGGTTGATGACCTTCTACAGCCCTGTCCAGGTCTTCTTCTGTAACAGCCCGTCACCTGGTATCTCCCCCATGCTCTGGGAGACAACAAACTTTCATGCAATGGCATGTGTAGATGTGCCATCCTGGAAGAAATGGACTACCTGTGCAACCTAAATTGGCTGTAGGTACCGCATCATGCTACCAGTAGTGACAAGGACACTAGCAAAGCTAAAGAAAATAAAGTCAGAAATGATAAGGAGAGAGAAATTCTCTTTCGGACTAGAGGTCTTTGCGCGTCAAATATTTTTGACCCGTTCCGAAATGCATTAACATATATTTCCTACCCGATAATAAAATAATGAATTTCTCAAAAATGAAAGTCAGTTTGGATTGGACCTGGTAACAAAGAGTTCCATTCCAAAAAGTACCATAGAAGACGGTACAAACAGACCCATGCCCATTCGGATCGGAGAGACCCGTACAAACAGACCCATGCCCATTTGGATCGGAGAGACCCGTTTGGTACCAAAAGTAGAAAGACAAAAAAATTGACATTTTGCAGAACAATTTAGCGTACATGTTATTAAAAATATTTAAAAACATTACAAAACAAGTTAATAAACGTAAACGTTCTGTGAGTAGCCTAATCAGTTTGACCAGCCAAACACACCATCAGTCACTTCGTGACTTTCTTCGCTATAGCTTGTGTTCACTGATGTATTACGTTGGTTCTGTTCAACATGGAGCAATTTAAACACAAACTGTGTAGGGCTACACACCTGAAAGTCTGGCTTCTTGAAAACAAATAACCTAGAAGGCTGTTTTTTCATGGGCTACCTTCCCATATCGTTTTTATTTCGCTACCAAGCATGAGTGTAACTGAATGCCAGACTAACTTTGAATGAAGTTGTCTATATGCCCTTAGATATGAGTGCGAAGGAGAGATACAGCCTACCTTGTATTTGTTTGTTTGATCGGGACTGGTACATTCCAAATGTAAACAGATTTGAGTGTGGTCTACATAATTCAGAATGTTTTAATGCAGTTATCTATTTGCATCATTTCAGAGTAAATTCTGAATTAAATGGCACCATGCACACATGGCTAATATGCATATATGCTTGCTCCCGTGGTCTGGGTAGTTTTCAAGACTGACATGTTTTCATTTTCTCAATTATTTCATTATCCTGATCTGTGAAAACCTCTACTGTGGACATCACCTGCAAAACCATTCCTTTTTTGGGGGATGTCTTGCTGTTGCCTCTTCAGTGCACTTGTTTTCACGTTCATTTTTACCAAAACAGGTGACATTGATTTACAATTGCTTCTGCTTCCTAACTAGACATATTGCCATCTGAGGTTTCATTGACTTGGTGTTATACTGTGATGGTTGTGTGTTCCCCTAATATTTTTGAGCAGTGTATAAACTAAACTTGAATGAAAAAAAATCAACCGTCCTGTTCAGTACTGTCACTGCATAAAATGAGACCAAAAATGTATATGTTTACGGTGACATTTGCTTAAAATACAGTGCATCCGGAAAGTATTCACACCGCTTCACTTTACACTATGTAACACCCTTATTTCATAATTTTCCTAAAAATTATACAAACAATACCCCATATTGACAATGTGAAAGACGTGTGTTTGAAATCATAGCAAATTTATTAAAAAGAAAAAAGCACACATACATAAGTATTCACAGCCTTTGCCATGACACTCAACATTTAGTGAATATACCTGTGGTAAATTCAGTTGATTGGACATGATTTGGAAAGGCACACCACTGTCTATATAAGGTCCCACAGTTAACAGTCATGTCAGAGCACAAACCAAGCCTGAAGGCCAAGTGTCCAGGCACTGCTCATCACCTGGCCAATACCATCCTTACAGTGAAGTATGGTGGTGGCAGCATCATGCTGTGGGCATGTTTTTCAGCAACAGGAACTAAGAGACTAGTCAGGATCAAGGGAAAGATAAATGCAGCAATGTACAGTGACAGTCCTTGCTGAAAAACTTCTCCAGAGCGCTCTGGACCTCAGACTGGGGTGAAGGTTTATCTTCCAACAGGACAACGACCCTAAGCACACAGCCAAGATAACAAAGGAGTGGCTACAGGACAACTGTGAATGTCTTTGAGTGGCCCAGCCAGAGCCCAGACTTGAACCAGTTTGAACATCTCTGGATAATACTAAAAATGGCTATGCACCGAAGCTCCCCATCCAACCTGATGGAGCTTGAGAGGTCCTGCAAAGACGAATGGGAGAAACTGCCTAAAAATAGGTGTGCCAAGATTGCAGCATCATACTCAAAAAGACTTGAGGCTGTAATTGCTGCCAAAGGTGCTTCAACAAAGTATTGAACAATGTCTGTGAATATTTATGTACTATATTTGCTTTTTTCATTTTTTTATTTGTAATAAATTTGCTAAGATTTAAACGCACCTCTTTCACATTGTCATTATGGGGAATTGTTTTTAGAGGTTTGGAATAACGGTTTCGGAATAAGGGTGTAACATAGCAAAATGTGAAAAAAGTGAAGCGTTGTGAATAATTTCCGGATGCACTGTAGGTGAGAAAAAGAAAAATTACACAGATTTTCAGGCATATTTATTAAAAGCAAGTGTTATTATCTTTAGAAGTATACCTTTTTAAGTAAATGTATCTTATTTTAAGAATGGCTATATGTTTTTACCTGAATACATGATAAATGTACTATTTTGCCATGGGGAGTTTTTAAACTTGCAGTTTTTCAGCTTGTATACTTATTTGTTCATTTTCCACAGAAAGCATCAATTGATACAGATTCGATTAGATATATGCTTTCACCAGTCCAATTCTTAACAGAGGAGAAAAGTGGATGACTGAAATGACCTGAAGCTCCTGTTTTCCATTTTGTTTCTAAGTGTGTCTGGTAATTTTCAGATGAGCCCAGAGGAGTATAGAGACAACATCTACAGCCACCCAAGGCCGGAGGACATCGACACAGATGTAAGACGGCTCGCTTTTGTTACCAAATCATGTCTAGTTTGAGGTAGGGTTAATTTTCATTGAACATATCCTCCAGTCAAGGAGTTCAGTGGTCGACTATCTAGACAATTTGAATGAAGCTAGAGAAAGTTACTGTTGCTTGTGTGTTATCATTGAGGCACACATGACTCTCTCTTTCAACCAAGTTTGTGTGTCCATGTGTTTCAGACGAAGCTGAGCCGACTGTGTGAGCAGGACAAAGTGGTTCGGACCCAAGAGGATAAACTACAACAGCTACACAGAGAGAAGGTAACCAAGCAACTGTAAACACACACAGTGCTGTCTGAATGGAAAGAAGAAAGTTGCGGGGGAGTCTGAAGAAAGGAGATGTATCACAATTTTAATTGTCACTGGAGAGCTACTCCTACTGTCCTCCGACAGGGGTACAACAGCACTACACTGTGTTGAGGCCAGCAGAGACACAGAGCTGGGATTGCAGACGTCCCTCAAAAGCTACCTCCTATATCAGCCCTAGCCTGCCCTCTATTGGCCTGGAAGGGGCAGTACATCTATTTGATTTTGAAGAGGCTGTGACAACTGGTGTAGGTGGTTTGTGGCAGCTCGTGGTTTTGTTAGTGTCTCTGCCCAGCTGGCTGACAAGTCTTCAGTAGCTGTTACACTCACGTGTGTTTCTTTTTTTTATTTTCGTTTCTTCCCCTGGTCTGTCTCCAGCACACCCTGGAGACGGCGCTGCTGTCGGCCAGTCAGGAGATCGAGCAGAGTGGTGACAACCCGGCGGCCGTACAGAGCCTCATACAACAGAGAGACGTGCTTCAGAATGGACTGCTCAGCACTTGCAGAGAACTGTCACGGGTCAACACTGTGAGTACACACACACACACACACACTGTACACACACACTGTACAGGCATTTTAAATTGTTATTCCTAACCGGAGCATGTGCTGAGAGCACTCCAGGGTAAAGGCTGTCATTCGAAACACAATGATTCACTTGGAAGTGACACACCGTTGTTCCTCAGGAGTTGGAGCGGTCGTGGAGAGAGTATGACAAACTGGAGTCAGACGTCTCTCTGGCCAGAACCAACCTGTTGGAACAGCTAGAGGCTCTGGGTAGTCCACAGGTAACACACAGGCACGAACACATCAATATGTCAACCCGTTACACAGACACACAACCTATATGTCAACCACTAATACACAGACACACAGACACACCATCAATATGTCAACCCCTAACACACAAACACACCATCAATATGTCAACCACTAACATACAGACAAACCATCAATATGTCAACCACTAACACACATGCACACCATCAATATGTCAACCACTAACACACATGCACACCACCAATATGTCAACCACTAACACACAAACACACCATCAATATGTCAACCACTAACACACAGACACACCATCAATATGTCAACCACTAACACACAGACACACCATCAATATGTCAACCACTAACACACAGACACACCATCAATATGTCAACCATTAACACACAAAGACACCATCAATATGTCAACCATTAACACACAGACACACCACTAACAATATGTCAACCACTAACATACAGACACACCATCAATATGTCAACCCCTAACACACACACACACATTATCAATATGTCAACCCCTAACACACAGACATACCATCAAATTGTCAACCACTAACACACTTTTGCAAGATAGTGTGTTGCAGACTTATTGTTTGCGCTTCAGGTTTTTAGGCTGGATGTCTGTATAAGCACTTTGTGACAAATGCTGATGTACTGTAGAAAAATGGCTTGACCTGATTTTTTAGTGATGTTCTGTCATTTTGATTGAGCAGACTGAGCCTCCCAGCCAGCAGCACGTCCGCATCCAGAAGGAGCTATGGAGGATCCAGGATGTGATGGAGGCTCTGGCCAAGAACAAACCCAAGAGGACATCTGACGCTGGTGAGTGGACTGTGCATCCGGATATTACCACTTTGTTTCCTCAAAGTTAACATTATGATAACTTTAAAGGGACAATATGTAGTTTTCCAAAACAATAACAAAAGACGTACTTTGCATTAAAAAAAAGCAAACGTCACTATACCTATATTATATATTTTTTTGTTGTGTATTTTCATTATCCTAAATGTTGTCACCAACTTTCAAACCCAGAGAAATTTGTAATATAATTCGAAGACACGGGACGTTTAATTTTGTCTTCCGTCAATGGCATCATATAACCTTTGACTGCTCTAGTTGCTCTAAGTTCCAGGGAACCACCAAATATAACGTGAATTTAAGGTATAATATTTTTAACAATACATTACTTTATCATTGAACATTTTTTCAAATTTACAAATGTTGCTATTGTTTTGATTGAGAACCCCTAGCGGCCAAAAACTACATCTTGTATGTTTAACTTTTATATTTTTCATTTTTTCGAATAAAAGCATTTTGGTTTTAAAATAATCAGAAATATATCCCTCGTTTCATTACAGGTTTCCTTGGTTCCAAGCCCCTATCAAACCTACACAAGAGTGAGGTGAGTCCATTAGATGTGCATAGAGAATGAAATATCACCATGAGAAAATGTCAATAATTAGCTCAGTCGCATTGATCCCAGTTGTAGAGCTCTGCTGCCCTCAGTAACCCAGGAGACCACGTGGAGACACATTGACTGAGAAGTGTTTCAACTGCTGCTTTCTCTTTTCCCACGCGGCAGCCGATGACCTTATTTCGATCACTCTGTCCCCTCCCGGAGCGTGACCCCGTGCCCCCGCGCCCGCCCCTCCCCAAGTCCTACGACTCAACCGAGCGCCCACCCGCTGTACCCCCTCTCCCCTCGCCAACGGGCCCCCGGCCGCCCCCTCATGTGAATGACGCACGGAAACCTGGCCAGAGGAACGGAGCGCACAGTAGCGTAAGACCCTCGACCCTTCAACCCTGCCTTTGTGCCTCCACCCTCATGGCATAACCTCTAGCGCTGGTCTAGGGTCAGTTTAGCCTCTCTTAATTCTAACTTAATCGTTAGGATGAGGGGATACAAACCTGACCTCTGATGAGTCTCTAAGAGCAACTTCATCCTCTACACATTGACCGCTGACCCTCATCTTCACCATTCATAGTTCAACTTTCATCAGCATCATGGGTCACGGTTTTGAACTCTTTTCATTTGCTCTGAGTTTATTTCAGTTTCTCATTTGACCACTCAATTAGTGGACATTCTGTATTTTTTAACCAGCGCTTTTCCCCCGAGAGTGTTGATGTGTTCATCCTTTTGGTTTTACATCTCAGATATCTTTTCATTTTAATTTGCTCTTGTTTCCATGGAAGCGTGTCTTGATTCTATTCTGAGTGCAGTGCTGCCACTCCTGTTTTTATTTGGAGCTTTCAGTTAGCAATTTGCTGTTGTGATTATTCATTCCTTTGCAATCCTTCGTCAGTCACATACATCTTGATCGTGTGTTTCTGTACTTGTATTTTTCATTTCTGCGTGTTACTATACTGACTATCCATCCAACACAGGGGCCAGACTACCGCCTGTATAAGAGCGAACCAGAGCTGACCACTGTGGCCGAAGAGGTGGACGACACTAATGGAGAGGATGCCGACAAGGACAGAACGCAGACAGAGATGCCTGCTGTCAAGGAGCCTACTGCCAATAAAGGTCATTTGCTGTCTGTCAACACCAGCTTATTCAAGCTGCCATCGCACTTTCATGGCTAGCATTAGGCTGAATAGGGTCTAGCTTCCAAAGCATTATAATTCACTGAACTCAAGAAGTATTTTGAAGTTCATATTGATTAAACATACGAGACAATCATATAGAGCATTGTACTAAATATTTATAAAGAGGTTATATATTTTCAAAGCTAAGTTGTCATTCATTGAAATCCATCCTGATTGTCCTCCACAGTCCCATTAGGAGTTCCAGTATACCCGGTGGGCATCATGCCCCCTAGGACCAAGTCGACCATGAGTCCCCCAGAGTCGTGCACTATTGCCTCTTACGTCACTCTGAGGAAGAGCAAGAAGCCTGAGTCCAGGACAGTAAGTCTGACACAGCACATAAAAGAGAATTGTAGAGGTTAAACTGTGCTGAAGATTTTCAGCACAAAATGTATTTTGTGCTGAAGGACCGGAACACAAAATACATTTACAATACCCCGAAATGTACATACATTTATTATATACACTCACTGGCCATTTTAATTAAGGACACCTTGCTTGTCCCAGCTTGGACCCCATTCATCGTGGCATAGATTCAACAAGATGCTGGATACATTTCTCTGAGATTTTGTTTTTTGGTTGGTAAATGTTGACATTATTGAATCACGCAGTTGCTGCATATTTGTCGGCTGCTTATCCATGATGCAAATCTACCGTTCCACCACATCTCAAATGTGCTCAATTGGATTGCGATTTGGTGTCTGTAGAGGCCATTTGAGCATAATGAACTAATTGTCATTCTGCTGGAAGAAGTCATTAGAAGATGGGTACACTGTGGTCATAAAAGTATGGACATGGTCAGCAATAAAACTCAGGTAGGTTGTGGCATTCAAATTATGCTCAATTGGTACTAAGGGACCCAAAGTGTACCAAGGAAATATCCCCCACACCATTACACCACCACTAACAGCCTGAGTTGTTGATACAAAGATCCATGCTTTCATGTTGTTTACACATAATTCTGACCCTACCATCTGAATGCCACAGCAGAAATAGTTTTTCCAGTCTTCTATTGTCTGATTTTGGTGGGCCCGAGCAAATTGTAGACTCAGGTTGCTTTTCTTAGATGACAGGAGTGGTACCCAGTGTGGTCTTCTGCTGCCTTAGCCCACCTGGGTCAAGTTTTGATGTGTTGTGCATTCAGAGATGCTCATTTGCATACCTTGGTTAAAGAAGTGATTATTTGAGTTAATGTTGCCCTTCCATCAGCTCACACCAGTCTGGCCATTCTCCTCTCTGACCTCTGACTTCTAACAAGGCATTTTTGCCCAAAGAACTGCCAGTCACTGGATAGTTTATCTTTTTCTGACCATTCTCTGTAAACCCTAAAGATGGTTGTGTGGGAAATTCCCAGTAAATCAGCACTTTCTGAAATACTCAAACCATCTCCTCTGGCACCAACAACCATGCTACATTCAAAGTCAAATAATTACCTTCCCCATTCTGATGCTTGGTTTGAAATACAGCATATTGTCTTGACCATGCATACATGCCTAAATGCATTTTATCTCAATGGTGAATGCATCTAGAAACCATATTCTTACAGTGTTTTGGATATTCAGGACTGCACAGAGGTTTGGAATGGGATCAGTTACTACTCCTATCCTGAAACGTTTACTGCAACAGGAGCCAGTGTGTCTGTATACACGGGTGTTCAAGCCAGTTGTGCTACATCTATAATCAAATGATTATTGATTAGTGCTGAACTGCTCCCCCTGTAGGACCGTCCTCGGAGCGCAGTCGATCAGATCAGCGGCCCGGGGGAGAGGGAGTGCCTGAGAGGCCGGATGAGCGTCGAGGAACAACTGGAGAGAATCAGGAGACACCAGGAGGCCGCGCCCAGGGACAAGAAGAGGAGCAGCAGTTGCATCTCCCCTTCACGCTCACCCTCTTTCTCCAAGGAGAACCCCTTTATCACCCAGGTAAGTCCCTCCTCTGCTTAATGAGGTGTGTTTAGCAGCTGGTGTATGGTTTAAGAGATGTGTATGTGCGCCTTTACAGATTTTAGGATGAGTGTGTATGTAAACTAGTCTTTTAAAAGTATGCGCAAAACTGACATCCAAAGCCAGGTAGTTTGCTCTGGCTGTTAAATTCGAGTATCCGAAGTTTAAACCAAGAATGATGGTAAAATAAATTAAATGAAACGTATCCACGTAAATAACTTAGTTAATGGTTAAGCATGTGTGTTCCACAGGCGAGGAGGGAGGAGGTGTACTCCACAGACAGCCAAGAGCTGGAGGCAGCGCTGCAGGACCTTGAGGAGGTCAGAGACAGAGTTACGGAGCAGCTGGAGAGGGACCGGACAGCAGCCGTGGAGCTGGAGAGGGACCGGGCTGCAGAGCTTGAGCTGGAACGAGATAGGGCGGCAGCGGCAGCTGAAGAAGAACTGGAGAGGGGTCGAGCAGCCATCGAAAAGCTGGAGAGAGATATGACAGAGGTGGCGGCAGCTGTTGAGCAGGAGATGGCCCGTACCGCACTGGCCGTGGAAGGGGAGCTAAAGCAGGGCAGAGCAGCAGTGGATGAGGGCCAGACGGTGGACATTACGGAAGAGGAGCTGGAGCTGGACCGGGCAGCGGAACTGGAGCTGGAGAAAGACCGGGCGGCGGTGGCTGCGGCAGCAGAGGAATTGGAAAGAGCCCAGGCAGCGGCGGATGAGTTGGTCAGAGGGAGGAGGGCGGCATTTTTGGGAGCAGTCACGACCGAAGAGGTAGACATGGACAATGCCTCATTGGTGGAGCTGGAGATGGAAATCACCGTGGTGGAGGAGATTAGCTACAGAGCCGAGGAGGTAGACGTCATCCCTGTTCGTGGGCTCAGCGATGAGGAGCCACAGCCTCTGACGGAGCTGTCTGACATAGGCATGGAGGTACAGGAGACTCCCTACTCATGCAGACTATCGTGGAGCAGAATGAATATGCATGGGAGATATTACTATCTGATCATATGAGTGCACACCAAGTATTTATTCACACTTAACAGGCAAGGCCTCAGTTAACAGACAATGCCCCCTCCCGTTTTTATTTCTTCTGCTTTGTATTCCTGCACTTTAAATCTGAAATGGTACAATGGCTTTAAGGTTAAATTGAATATGGTCAGCTTAAATTTAAGGGTGTTTTTTATAGGCTTTGCAGATTGGTATACATCCACCTCAATATTCCAAAAAGAAAAATGATCCCGCCCCCCAATATTTCTCAAATGAGAACAGGTACATGTTTTTTTGAATGTATTCTTCTGCACAGAAATATGCAGCCTTTGTGGTGTTTTGAAAAAAGGAGAAAAAAGTTTTAAAAGATCTTTCACTCGGTCCACACTGCACCGCATTCAGTGAACCACTCTAGTGATGTGTGAATTATGAACATGAATCATGAACATGATTCATGTACTGAATCACCTATAAAATATTTGTTCATGTGAATCACTTTTGTGAATCACTTTAATGTGCGGCTGCAGTCACGCAGTGTGCAGGCTTGCGTGCCTCTG
The DNA here is from genome assembly GCA_016801145.1 of Umbra pygmaea. Lineage (NCBI taxonomy): Eukaryota > Metazoa > Chordata > Actinopteri > Esociformes > Umbridae > Umbra > Umbra pygmaea. Next base: position 2,603 of record JACXGM010006628.1, on the reverse strand, counting down.
TTTCATTCCCTTTTGTTATTTGCATCATGGGGGCCAGGGAATCACACAGGTAGCTAACTAGTCCCAACTACTGAACCCAAGCCACCAAGTTATTTTCAGTCATATCCATGTGCTAGTTACTGGCAGCCACCCAAATATAATCAATATATAGGTTGTTTGTTGATGATAAATTGCCTTCACAGCAAATCAAATTAATAGCAATGAAATTATAGATTTGTGTTACTGCTATGTTTGATTATGAAGAGCTATGTTGAAAGATGAACACTGCTAGCTAATCTGTTTGTAACATTGGCCAATGTATTATTCCTAATGCTACAAAGGTTATCAGCCATCAACTTATTTAGGGAAATTGGAAATATTAGGACTTCAGATATTTTCAGGCTATAGTACTCTGATATACACTGCTTAAAAGAATTAAGGGATCAGGCAATCATCGCAGTATAACACAAAGACAATTAAACTTCAGGGATATCAATCTGTCCAGTTAGGAAGCATAAGTAAATCAATGTCACCTGTTTTGGTGTAAATGAAAGTGACAACAGGTGCCCTGGAGGCAACAGCAAGACATCCCCCAAAAAGGGAATGGTTTTACAGGTGGTGGCAACAGACAATTGCTCTCTTCTTATCCTTCCTGACTGATTCTTTGTCAGTTTTTCATTTTTCTAGTGTCCTTGTCACTACTGGTAGCATGAGGCGGTACCTGCAGCTCATTCAGTTTGAACAGTTGGTCCAGCTCCTCCAGGATGGCACATCCATACGTGCCATCGCAAGGTTTGCTGCATTTCCAATTACAGTCTCAATAGTACTCAAGAGGTAAATAACCTTCAAAAGAGCTTTGATGATATACATCATTCCTTCAGTGGCGTCCAATTGCTTATAAACTCTAGTAAAACTAATGCATGCTCTTCAACCAATCTCACTCTGCACCTGCCTGCCCAACAAGCATCACCAATATGGACAGGTCTGAACTAAAATATGTAGATAACTACAAATACCTAGGGGTCTGGTTAGACTCACCTTCCAGACCCACAATAACCATCTCCAATCCAAAATGTAATCTAGAATTGGCTTTTTATTCCGTAACAACAACTCCTTCACTCTTCCTGCCAAACATGTCCTTCTGAAAATGAAGCCACAACCTCCTTATGTCCGCTTGGCGTAGTGGGCCAAGTCCCTGCAATGCAAGACAGTCTACGTCATGATAGTCATTGGTTCGAGCCTAACTATGGGTTCTCTGACTTCCCCGGACCTCCTGCACAAGGCAGTGCAAATTGGCATTGTGCTGCCCGGGATTTGGGTTAGATAAATCAGATTATCTATTCTGCCACGTCGCTCTCCAGTGACTCCTTGTGTGCAGATCAGGTGTCTGTAAATTCAATAGCGGAAGTATAGTTGGTGAACGTATTCATCCCACGCATGATCAGACTGAAGACTTCCGTGTTGGACGAGCAATGCAAAAAGAATTGACGGATGGGTGAACCATGTGCGCGCCGCTCTCCACCCCACAGATCTGTACAAGGAGTTGCAGAGCTGCCCAGAAGGCAGGGTTAGTGGGAATGGAGAATGGAGGAAAATAGGGGGGACTATACCCCACTGCCATCCATTTTGTTACCAATGCCCCATATAACACCCATCACTGCAACCTCAATAAACTAGTCGAAATGGCGCTTGTTACACACTGATCGCCTAACTCACTGATATAATCTCATCTACAGGTCCTTACTAGGCAAAACCCCACCTTACCTAAGCTTATTCATCTCTAGAGCATCACCCACTCTCAACCTGCACTCAAGCAGGCATATCTCTCTGGTTGCCACAAAAGCTTGTGCCTCCTTTGGCCGCCTCCTTCCAGTTCTCAGCTGCAAATGATTGGAATGAACCACAAAAATACTTGAAGCTTGAGTCCACCATCTCTGTCACTACCTTTAAAGTATTACTATCAGATCTACTGTCAGACCATTGTACATGTTGCCTTTAACCCCTCTCTTTGCCTGTTTATGCCCTAGTGCGTTCATCCAACTCTTAACACATCTTGCTCCTATTCACCCGCACAGCTGTCTTTGTATAATATGCACACTACCATTTCCATAGCCATACTCATTATGTTACCTTCCATAGTGTTATTTTTGCACTGCCACTTTAGATTCCAAGTAATCTACCTTTCTATCTTAGATCAAAGTCAAAGTCAAAGTTGTTTATTTATCATATGCATCGGATAACATACATCATCCTATGCAGAGAAATTTCTTTTGACATGGCACGGCGATTCTGTGCAGTGGGCTTATAAACAAGAATTTACAACAATCAAGAATTTTAAAATAATAATGACAATAGTAATAATAATGATAATGATAAAACACTTTGTACTGAGCAGCGGTCTGGGAAATGTACAAAAGTAGGAGTTGTAAATATTATAGATTTGGCATGGAAAATTGCTTTAAGCTGTATTTGAATTCTGCTACATCAGATGTAGAGAGCATAGAGTGACCAGAGAGTGTTAGTGTTAGTGCTCAACAGACGATTTGCGATCAGTGTCTGTGTTCTATGTTGAGCAGCCGAATGGCCTGTGGGAAGAAACTGTTTTTAAGTCTGGTGGTCCGTGC
>JACXGM010006627.1:15563-32490 GCA_016801145.1 Umbra pygmaea | reverse complement strand
GTGTGTGTGTGTGTGTGTGTGTGTGTGTGTGTGTGTGTGTGTGTGTGTGTGTGATCCTTTACCAGAAGTCCTCACAAATAAGGGAAAACTTCTGTCATCAACAGTTTACGTTTATACATGTTTGTTTGTGTGCGTGTTTGTGTGTAACTGTTTACAGGGCCCCAACACAGCTTTTAATATTGTGAAGATTTGAGCTACAGGCTGTTCCCTTCTACATTAGTGCTGTGTTTATATTGGCCAGTATCATCTGGAACACACAATGTAGACTGTTGTTTGTTTTGGTCTGTGTATTGGTCTCACTGCAGTGGCCACTGTTTTCTCCAGTTATCACCACTCACAGTTTAGGCACATGTGCGCCTAAGTTGGACAATTTAGGTGCAAAGAATGACAATCTAGGCACACACTGTGGCACTGTAAAACATCCTTCCTTTTTCAGATAGCTTGACAGAATCACCTGCCTTATAACACATCAGAAACGTTCACTGCCTTACTGCCTCTTATACAAACATACTACCCCTGACACACACACACACCTTTGAAATTGCTCAAAATAAGTAAAAGGTGCTATTTCAAGTGACCAGATTTCAAATCTGAAAAGCAATCTATATGGGATAATATTTAGGCTACATATACTATGCATTGCTTTGTTACAACAACATAAAATGCATCATTTATATCAATGAACGACCAGCAGGTGTTTGGTCACTGAAATATTAAGTAGTTCTGTTTTTACTACACAACATTCTACAGTGCACTTTTCATAGTCAAATATTTCGGATTCAAATATAGTCATGAGCATAGGAGCAGGACGTACTTGTCACCTCAAATGTTAGAGACACACTGCTGGACTATGTGTTTATGATCACATTTAATATGCTAGGTATAGTGGACAATGCGCTAAATCTGATACTGAACTGTCAACAAAGTCAAGTTTGAAATGTTGCTGAGAAATGGACACATTTCATGCAAAATATATTTTTGTTTAGAATAACTCTTCTACATCGAAAAACCTCATACATTTTAGTTTAAATAACAGTTTCACATCACAAATCCTCTCAAGCTAACTAGCTGCCTATTCAAAGACTTGCGCTTAATCCACCAGAGGATTAGAAACTGGCTCGTTAAGTTCTGTGTTGCATTAGAGTTTTTGTAGTTCTTTGTGAACGTACCATCAATAAAACAAAATATCCGAAATACTACAACTAGGGGAGTATTCGTTTTGACAGAGACCATAGGCCAGGTAGTTCACCTGGGTTGTGTTCATTTGTTCCAAAACAGAAAAAAACACACAAAAACCACAATGGAGTATCTTCATTTGAACAATTAACTATGAACTAACTAAGAAATGCATCTTTATTTTTTCAAATTAAATGTTTTGCTACATTGTGCACTGCTGAATATAAGCCTGGCTTTTATCTCAAGTATAAATTGTGTGGTATTAATCGTGTACGTGGATGTGAAAAACTAGTGATTTGGTCAGAGGTCTTCTTGTTGAAATTAGTTTCTTGGCTTATTTGTTGCCTTTTCACCCATGTTTTCTTTGTAATCTTTTGCGGTGTGTTTTGGTGTCTATAGTTGACATGTATCTGTGTGTTCTCCTCCAGGGCTGAAGACTTATCTGATCTCTGGGAGAAAGGTGGAACCGTGCCAGTGTAGCTGTTCCCAGCTGGGCCTGGCTGGCCTGGAGCCAGGGGGTGGGACTCGTTCCCACAACCCAGATGGATCTCCCGGTGCCCCCTCAGCTTGTGGGCTAACCCAAGGAGGAGCCTCAGACTGGGCCAAGGTGAAGTCATGTCACATTGTGTAATGTGGGAGGGACAGTGCAAGGTGTGCCCATTCTCAACTGGTGGGTGTCTACTGTGAATGATGTGTATGATCTGATTGTAATAACAACCTGTGCCACAACCCATAGACAATACTGTCTATTTATAGAAAAGACAATTATTTACTGTTACTATTCATGAAGCAATATTCTAACCTAAGGTAATGTCCTCTGTGCAAATAATATTACACTGTTCATTAGGAGCTAAATTGAAAAACATGTTTTTAGGAGTCACCTTTCTCCAGAGCAACTTACAGAGAACAATTAGGGTTAAGTGTCTTGTCAGGCACATTGGAACATTTTCCACAGCCTGAAGTTTAAAACTAGCAACATGCTATCTAATTACGATAGTGTATCGTATTTGGCCTGGTTGTGAGTTTCGTCTGGCGTGGTACAGAAAATGAGTATCCATGTCATATAGCGGAAGCTCAAACACCTGGGAGACCAGACAACTGCTCTACCCCCCACAGCTCCACTATAGAGCGATCCATCAGCACAGTACTGTCAGTGCTGGCTGATTGTGTCTTGTTACAGGGAATGAGAGGAAGATTTGACCCGGAGAGAGGAGATTGGTGGGAGCATAAATGACTGGGTCATTTGCATTAATAAATTAACACAAGGAGAGTTGTTACAAAACCATTTACATGGTTTGTTTGTGTATGTGTTTTTGGACAGGTATTACAATAAAATAAAAAACATTGCTAGTCTTCTTGACACTAAATGTAGGTTTAGGGAGTTAAGGGTTAAGGAAAAGATGATATTGAATGGAAATTATGATTGGGGGTCCCTCAAGAATCATCAAATGTGTTTGTGTTTGTTTGTGTATGGACAGTATGTAAGTCAATGTAAGTGTTTGTATGTGTTTGTGTATGCCTGTACGCGTTTTCTCTCTTGGTATACAGTGTAACATGAATGCAAGGCAGTGTTCAATGCATTTGTCTCACTGTCTGGTTTCATTCTGTATGTTGTGTGGGTGCTCACATACACGTGCGTGTGTCACAATACCTTGAACAGATCTGTGTCAAAGCCAGTGCCTGCTCAACAGACAAGTGTATTTTGGTCTCAGTCCATTCTGAAACGAAGCGGCGGGGCAAAAACAAAGGACAAAGACCCTCAGCCCCCGCTTCCATCTCTTTCTCTTTAGCCAGTTTCACCATGGGCCGTCCGTCATGGTAGCCATCGGCTCTAATGAATCTGATTATGTTGTCCAATGTTTCCGGGAAAATTAGTTTTGCATCTATCATAGTGTGTATAATTAGTGCTGACTCTCTCTCCATATCTCTCTCTCCATATCTCTCTCTCCATATCTCTCTCTCCATATCTCTCTCTCCATCTCTCTCTCTCCATCTCTCTCTCTCTCTCTCTCTCTCTCTCTCTCTCTCTCTCTCTCTCTCTCTCTCTCTCTCTCTCTCTCTCTCTCTCTCTCTCTCTCTCTCTCTCTCTCTCTCTCTCTCTCTCTCTCTCTCTCTCTCTCTCTCTCTCTCTCTCATAATGAGCCTGTTCATTGTTTTTTTCTGTAATCTCTTATTGTCTGTTTCAGTCAGTGACACTCTATCACTCTGTATTTATCTCTTTGTCTTGTTTCTGTCAGACATTTGTTCTCGCTTATTTGTCTCCCTGTTTTTCTCCTCCTACCCTCTTCATCTTTTCCTCATATCTCTTGTCACATCAATAGTATTTAACTCTATGTACCCCCCCCTCCAGGCTTCCTGTCCCACCTGCAGGGTGTCTCCTGTAGCAGTGGGGGGGAACCAGGTGCTGGAAGAGGGCATGGTGCAGAACGGCTGCCATGACGACCACCGGTCCAACAGTAGCAAGGTATGCCTCACTTCACTTCACTTCACCTAACACTCACCTACACTCAAAGATTATGCAACAGTTGAACCTCGTGGTGACCTTTACTAATCCCAAACTGACTTCACTTTTAAACCCAGTTTGTGAAACTACGATTAGATTAATCCAATTGTATATCTGAAATTGTTTGTGTCACCAAATTTCACATGATGGTTTCGAATGGACAATCCAAACACCAATTTATAGACATTAGCCATGTGGAAATGTCTTGATTAGTTTGGCTTCACCTGAATTAACCATCTAACTGAGTCATAAATCACGCTTATCCAGGACCTCAAACACGACACGTCCTCCCATCCTCTCCTCTTGTTTCAACACAAACTGTACATCATATTTCACAGAGCCGCTCACACACCTATCTACTCTCAACTCCACCAGGACAACTCATCTGTTAAAATGTCCCTCCCAGGCCCCTGTAGGACGGAGTCCCAAGGCCCATAATGGCCTGCTGAGTCCCAGGCTTGAGGAGCCTCTGACCAACAGCCAGACATCCCTCTGTGAGATGCTCCAGGAGAAGGAGAAGAAGTGGGGTGGTGCTGCCATGGGGATGGACCACTCTGCCCTCATCCCACTGCGCTCCAAGAACTTCAGAGAAAGGAGCGACGCTCACTTTGTGGATGTCATTAAAGAGGACAGGTGAGTGGGGGTAACTGAAGTCTTCCTGGGAGAAGACGGTGCATGGTGACTCGGGTCGCAGATACAGCTCTGGAGAGAAAGAGGAGAACACTGTAGAATAGTATGTACCTCTGGTTTTACTTTTAATAGGTACAGTGCATTGGAAAGAATTCACAGCGCTTCACTTTTTCCACATTTTGTTATTTTACACCCTTATTCTGAAAAATATTAAATTCATTATTTCCCTTAAAATTCTACAAACAATAACACGTAATGACAATGTGAAAGAAGTGTGTTTGAAAATCACAGCCTCTGGTCAATACTTTGTTGAAGCACCTTTGGCAGCAATTACAGCCTCAAGTCTTTTTCAGTATGATGCTACACAGAGCCGGTCCAAGAACCGTTCTACTGTCAACACTATTTTATGCTAGCAACATGAGCGCTGATATTTAAAAAAAAAATACTAGTGCTCATTTTAATTCATTGCAATAATCATTGCAAATTCTTTATAAAGCTAGTGAATTGTAACCAAATGCAATTTTATTGTGTGTAAAGAAACAAGATATATTTAACATGTTTTTAATAACTTTTTAATAAAAAAAGTAACACATATGATGTACACACAATTTGATTTAATATATTATCAGTGTGTCATGTGAAAAAACAATTACATTTGAAAAACATTTGCTAGAATCAGTTTTATCTAGAAATAGAGGTTAGCAACACGTAAACATGGACACACTACCTATCTATTATTGTAATGAATTACGAGCATTATTATTTTGAAAAGAAAAACCTGAGTTTGTGTTGCCGGCATAATATAGTGTTGAGAGAAGAACGATTCTTGCGTATGGGTCGGACCGGCTTTGATGCTACAAGCTTGGCACACCTATTTTTGGGCAGTTCCTCACATTCTTCTTTGCAGGATCTCTCAAGCTCCATCAGATTGGATGGGGACCATCAGTGCACAGCTATGTACAGAACTCTTCATAGATTTTCAAATGGATTGAAGTGACTGGGCAACTCAAGGACATTCACAGAATTGTCCTGTTGCCACTCCTTTGTTTGTGCCGGATGTCCACTGGACACGTCAGATTTTAGTGCACGTTACTTTCTACCGGATATATGCATCCGCATAGTGCGGACTTGACACACGTGCTTCCGCAAGGCAAGAAAGTTACTATCATGTTGTGCTACTCGTTCCTTTGTGAACTAAATCTTCCAGTTGTACAACGACACAGTCTCGCAATGCACAAGTTAATTTGAACGTATGCGTCACACAGAGCGCACCGTATCGCAAGCCCGCAAGTCAAACAGATTTTTCTGGATTGCTCCATTGACAATAAATGACTTCCGGCGCAACGCAATACATTCGACGTGTCCAGTGGACATCCCGCCTTAATGAAGACACTTAGTACAACCCTTTTAAGCTGGATTCACACCAGGCCTGGCAAAAAATCACCATACGGCATCGTAATGCAGACACATTTGTACACCGCAATCAACATCGTAATCAATCTTCCGCATCTACGAGATGGTGGGCAACATTTCATACAACTGTCCGCCTCCAGCAAGGCGACTGGCAGGAGCTTTTTCAGTTTAGTGTTCATTAACAGTACTAAACTATCTACTGAGCTGTCAAAGCTTGTCTTGCAATCCCATAAACCCATAGATGAAAACGACATATTAGCTCTTCCTCTGTGGTAAATCAACGTCCAGCAAAGCACCGCACAAGTTGGATTATTTCAACTCTTGCGACACACTGCATCCATATTTTGCAGTTTCCGGTAAGTTTGCCGCAGCGGTGCACTTTGTTTCCTATTGAAATGAATGGACTTCCGCCGCAATGCAACCAGTTTGCCGAACTTTGTGTGAATCCAGCTTTAGACCATGCACCTGGCACATGGAACCTTTTTTCGCTGTCAAAATAGGAAAAGTGGATTTGGACATGCCCAAAGGTGGGATGTCCACTGAATACGTCAGATTTTAGTGCATGTTACTTTTTATCGGATATATGCATCCGCATAGTGTGGACTTAACGCACAATTGCTTCAGCAAGGCAAGACCTTTATTCTCGTGTTACTCGTGCCAGTGGGAACTTCCACTTCCGGTTGTACAACGGCACTGTGTCGCAATGCACAAGTTGAATAATTTGAACGTATGCGACACACAGAGCGCACTGCATCGCAAGCCAGCCCGCAAGGCAAACAGATCTTTGCGGATTGCTCCATTGACAATGAATGACTTCCGGCACAACGCAACGCATTCGACGTGTCCAGTGGACATCCCGACCAAAGCACATTTGCGCCGTGCGCTTCACGCCATGCGCTTAAAATGTTAAAATAGGACCTGCAGTGTTTTCAGACCTGAAATAATGCAAGGAAAATAAGTTCATATTCATTTTTAAACAACACAAAACTAATGTGTTAACTTAGGAAGGTTCCCAAAATCAATATTTGGTGGAATAATAATAATTGTCTTTCATGTGTCTTGTCATGCTCTCCACCAGTCCTTCACATTGATGTTGGGTGACTTTATGCTACTCCTGGCAGAACAATTCAAGCATCTCATCTTTGTTTTTGATGGCTTGTGACCATCCATCTTCCTCTTGATCACATTCCAGAGGTTGTCAATGGGGTTGATTTAAGAGAAATTTGCTGTGGTCTCTTAATTTGTTTGAGAGCTGTTTTTAGCAGATTTTGTTGATTAACACAGATTTCAGCATAAAGCACAGGTTTTATTTTCTAGATTGAAAGTTTGAGTGTTGTGATTGATCAGAAGCGAAGATATGGCATATTCATTTCAGAACCAATTACTCTCCATTGTACCCCCCGCCTCCCCACATGACACAAGCCTCTTTTTTTAACAATTGGAAAGATTACAAGTATGCAAGAGCAGCATGTTGGATTGGTGAGACAAATTGATCAATTCAACATGTGAACAAGGTATAGTCCAAAATAGGCCATATTCAACTGCACAATATACAAAAGATATCCATCTGCAAATAACTGAATTATACCACTGTAATATGGCGTCCACATGCAGAGCAAAATGACAAATATTATTGGTCCTAAAATGTACTATTGGTCCTATATTTCTGATACTCTATCATTAGTATTGAAGTATTCATACTGTACTATTGGTCCTATACTGCTGGTACTCAGTTGTTCACAATATGTTTTTATTTTGTAAAGGGGAGCATGTTTGTGGCAATCATCTCAAGTGATTAGTTTTTTCCTTTGGTGATGGTGAAGGGTGCTCACATGGTTAATCCAAACACACGTTGCCGAGCTGCCGATTCTTTTCACACTGCTCATCCAACATGGAAGCCTTTAGTCATGGTGGAGAGCGATGTATCAAGGTAGATCAGACTTATCTATGCAAATTTGTGCTGCCTTTGTGCTGGAGGCCCTGGCAAAGTCGGAGAAGCCATAGTCAGGTTCATGTAATGTTTAAATTGCAAATGTTTTATAATCAGAAATACATAGGTAATGTCATGCATATATAAATGATACCAGCGTATGTCTAATATTTATTTGTTTGATTAAACTACAAAATGTGCATATTGTACATTTAAGAAACAGTAGACAATACAGTTATATATATATTTTTTTTTTTTCATTTTCTCCCATCCCACTTTTTCTATTCCAATTTTTCCCCACTAACCCTGCTACGGCGGCAGCTCCACAAACCCCCCCAGACAAATGCGAGATTGTGAAGGGCGCTCACACGATTCATCCGGCCAATGATTTTCTCACTGCTCATCCAACACGGAAGTCAGTTCATGTATGGGATGATTAAGCTCACCAACTATACCTCCACGATTGAATCCACAGGCTCCCTATCTGCACACAGGGGGTCAGTGGAGAGAGATCCAACTTATCTATCCCTAAAACCGGGCAGCGCTATGCCAATTTTCGCTGCCTCGTGCTGAAGGTCTGAGCAAAGTCGGAGAAGCCATAGTCAGGCTCGAACCACTGACAATCGTTATATTATTTTATTGGAGTTTGGATGGTAGCATAATGTCAGCAATCAGTAAGCATTTTGGGTGATGACAAATATTGTTAGTGATAAGGAATACATTATGTTTTCGTACTTACAGAAATGGCATAAGCATGCCCTGGGAATAAACTGATTAATTGATTGGCAAAATGATTAATCTGTACATTTTTTTCCCTTTGCCAGGCACTGCAAGAAGTAAACACATATATAGTTGTAATCAAAATTATTCAACCCCCGTTGCAAATCAGGTTTATTGTTTATTGCAACTGTAGATAAAGGCAGAAAACTAGAGGGCAGATCCAAATCCACTTCAAGCACTGCTATTAAAGTTAACGTAGATGTTTCATGTGGTAGGAGAGGTCCTGCTCTTTAGTAAAAAGCTACATGATCAACAGGCTCTGAGCTGCTCCTGGTACTGGTACCTTGCTGAGGCTGTGCCTGGCCTTTATTAAGTTCTGGTTGGGTAGTAGATACACTCATTTCTGTTTAGTAATGTGAACAAGCTCATTTACCCAGTGATGTAGTGGTGTCTGAGAAATGGGTAAACACTTGTATTCCTGCAGCAACAAAGTGAAGGCACCCTTTATAAATCTAATCCCTGGCCTGACAAGGTAAATAATGTTATTATGTCCTTGAGTAAGGCAGATAACCATAAATGCTCCAAGGGTGCTCATTATGGCAGCAATATGCTCATTCAAAGCGGTTTGCTCACATGCAAAAGTATTTTGAACCTGAATTTAAATGCTGCTATTATTATGTCCAACACAATTCCAGTCAAAACAATGAATTATAAGAAACTGAAGCCAACTATTGCTATTATGTAACCTATACAACTCCACTGTATAGCATGTATCCTACCTGGCTGATGCTTGATCCAGTGGAGGACCAAGGAGGATGATGGTCAATTGAAGGTTTCTGACTCATGAATGTTTTACACTATCCTAAGAATAAGCCAGCAATGAGAAAATGTATCAATTATTGTGATAAATTAATTTACTAGAATATATAGTAGCCTACTATATAGCCTGATGTCCTATCATTCCCAATTTCCCTATATACGGTACATTGACTGATAATCTTGTTAGCATTAGACATAATACAATATGCTGCAGTTGTCAATATGGCTAGCAGCAAGAATTGTTTTTACCATAGCTATAATCTACACTAGGATACTAGCCAGATGTGTGGCTGATTCATTGGGATGGAGCTGCCCAAGTCTGTGTTTAGTAAAGCAATATTCTCATTCCCAGACAAATCTGCCCAATCCGCTCTCAGAATCTAGGGGCTCCCAGCAAAATGTGTTTTGGTGTTTCATGATCATTCGAATACTAGAGCTAAACGTCCTTACCCAGAGCGCACTAAGTGAAGGAAATCCAGAAGATGGGCAAGGCTATAGGCCGTTAATCAATAGGCAATATTGTCCCGTTTTTGGTTTTGAAAAATGGACTGGTCCCTGTAATATTATTAGACTCATTGGAGATGGGCAATAAAGAGTGCCGGGAGCTTGTGTACCATTTGTATTGATGTACTCATACTGTACAATCAGCCCTATACTCCTGGATCTAAACTATTAGTATTCATGTACTCATATCGTACTATCGGCCCTATACTGCTGGTACTAAACTATTAGTATTGATGTACTCATATTTGTACCATCGGCCCTATACGACTGGTATTAAACCATTTTATTGATGTACTCATACTGTACTAATCGGTCCTATTCTGCTGCTACTAAAACATTTTACTGATGTACTCACACTGTATCATTGGCCCTATACTGCTGGTTCTAAAGCATTAGTATTGATGTACTCATACTGTACTATCAGCCCTATGCTGCTGGTAATATACTATAAGTATTGAAGTATTCGTCCTGTACTATCAGTCCTTCATACCGGGTACATTACCATTTGTATTTTAGTACTCATACTACACTATTGGTCCTATTCTAGTACTATTTGTACTATAGAATAATTTTTATCGATAACAGATCAGGACTTGGCTAGATAGATAGATGGTGAACAACTATTTTGAGTTAGCAAGCAAGCCAAAACTAGGTAAGAAACCAAGCTAAAAAACGTCAAGGATTCTGAACTTGGAGATAGAGATGTTATGTAAAATGCAGACCCACACGGATCTTTCATGTACAGAGCCTGTTTTCTGTGCGGTGTGTCTATTTACACTGTATGTATAGAACACATTGATCTATGATCTGTTTCCAACAACACCCACTGAATACGCCCCTGGGTTGGGATCCGAGGTGCCACACTGACTGTTACAGTGGATCTACTACTGTATCTGCATCCCTCAATTTTGCTCATTTCTTGATAAGCATTTAGGGCCGAATGAACAGGCCAGGGTGATGTAACTGGCTCCTCTAGTTTGTCCATCCACAGTCTGACTGACTGTTGATCTGTCTGTTGATCTGTCCAGACTGACTGATTGTCTGTTGATCTGTTTGTCTATCAGTCTGTCTGACTGTCTGTTGATCTGTTTGTCGATCAGTCTGTCTGATTGTCTGTTGATCTGTTTGTCGATCAGTCTGTCTGATTGTCTGTTGATCTGTTTGTCGATCAGTCTGTCTGATTGTCTGTTGATCTGTTTGTCGATCAGTCTGTCTGATTGTCTGTTGATTTGTTTGTCGATCAGTCTGTCTGATTGTCTGTTGATCTGTTTGTCGATCAGTTTGTCTGACTGTCTGTTGATCTGTTTGCTGATCTGTCCAGACTGTCTGACTGTCTGTTGATGTGTCTGTTGATCAGACTGTCTGACTGTCTGTTGATGTGTCCATTTCCCAGTCTGATGAAGGACTACTTCTTCAAGCCTCCCATCCACAAGCTGAGCCACACCTTCCTGGATAGAAGCCTAGAGTCAGCCTACAGGACCAGCTACCAGGAGGAGGTCTGTCTGTCTGCCTGTCCATCTGTCTGCCTGTCCGTCTTTCTGCGTGTCCGTCTGACTGCTTGTCTGTCCATCTTAATGTCTATCTGCCTGTCCGTCCATCCATCTGTCTCTCTGTCTGTCTGTCTGTCTGTCCGTTTGCCTGCCTACGACCTGGTTGGACTGCGGCAAAGCCAAGGAAATCACTGCAGGACCTCAGTAGCAATGTCCTCTTGGCTTGGGCTGCCCTCTACTGGTACAGCGAATGAAACTGCACGTACAACCCAACGTCTGGATAATGTTATGTTCAGTTTTTTTCATCCTTAATCACAACGATAAGAAGGCTTTATAGACTGTAATACTTCCATTGCTCATTCTTTTACCTCAGCATTCCTTCCTTCTCTTTCTTGTCGTATCTTGTTCTCTCCACCAATCTCTTGGTTTACTTTTTACTCTTCACGGGACCAGTACATGTTGTCTTCTGCAGGGTTAGCATTGAAAACGTAACAAGAGTTCTTGAAATCAAGCTATGATTGTAACTACTCTGCCTACACTTTGTATAACTGTTGACTACTGAAAGGGCAAACTAACCTGTTTTCTGTGATCTCTACATCCTTGTCTTTCAGGTGGAGACACAGGCGATGGTGCAGACCTTTGCCAGCCCCACGTTTAGCTCCTTCCTAGACATGGTGCTGTGTTGCTCCGTCCTCCTGGCCCTCTCCCTGGCCTGTTTCCTCCGGCCCCTGCTGTCCCTCCCTGGGACTCCCCTGCCCGCCTTAGCCCTTGCCGTGGCCTCCGTGGCTGCTCTGCTGGAGGCTGTGGCCCTGGTGCTGTCTATACGGTAAGACGAGAGCAGGAGAGGGAGAAGGAGGAGAAGGGAGAGAGGGAAGGGAGGAAGAGAGGGTGAACAGAACTGAGTGTTTGGGTGTTTGAAGTTGGGGAAAAGGGGAGGCTGCGAGTCTCTCTCCCAGTGGAGTTGGATTACCGTTGAGTATGTCAGCCCTGTGCTCCTCCCTCCTCGTCCAGGGTGGCCTTCTACCTGAACAACGTTATGAGCTGCACCAGGAGCCTGCTGAGCACCATCTCTGGCTGGGTCCCCCGTCATGTGACCGGGGCTGTCCTGGTCTCACTGCCGGCCGTGTCCGTCTTCTCTCACGTTACATGTGACATGCACCTCTCCATTCAGGTGAGGTCAGGGCTCTGTGTGTGTACCTGGATGTGACTGTTTGCGATTAAGCGAGATGTATTTAACACAGTACCTCTGATGAGAAAGTCTCCGTCTTTAGGTAGTTTCATTGCTGTAGTTTTGGTTCTAGTGACACAGTATGTAGCGAGAGAGACAGAAATAATCTACTAGTAAGAGTGACATAACTAATCTACAGCCGATTTATAACTTCATTTCCCGACCACTGATCACAGCTTCAATGCTTATCCTGTCGAATGCAGCAACCTAGAGACAGTAGAGAGTGAGAGAGTTGAACAGAGAGAACATTCAGGTTCTGTTAGTCAGGCTGAAGCGTATGTCTCTACTGGGCTTCTTTTCCTGTCCTCCAGTTCACCATGTTCACCTGCTGTGCGGTGATCATTGCCATCATCCAGTACTGTAACTTCTGCCAGTTGAGCTGCTGGATGCGTTCAGCCATGGCCACTGTGGTGGGACTGGTGCTGCTGGCACTACTCTTTAGCCCCCCCTGCAGGTTAGATGCTTTTTTACAAACAGTTATGGATCGCTTCAACACATCTGCTTTATAGCACATGTATACCAAATTTAAGGCAATTTTTGCTAGATGTAAAATGGAAATGGCAGGTGGTTGAAAGATATCAAAGCATTCACACCATCACTGCTTTGATAAATAGCTGAGAAACTTGATTTAACATTTCAATGTACACCGAAAAGCCAAAACATTATGCCTAATATTGTGTAGATCTCCCGTTTGTCACCAAAACATCAGCCCCATATGCAACAAACTGTGATGCACTGTATTCTGACACCTTTCTATCAGAACCAGCATTAACTTTTTTAGCAATTTGAGCTACAGTAGCTCGTCTGTTGGATTGGATCACACCCATGACCCTGTTGACGTTCATCGCTTTTCCTTCCTTGGACCACTTCTGATAGGTACTGACCACTGCAGACCAGGAACACTCCACAAGAGCTGCAGTTTTGGAGATGCTCTGACCCAGTCGTCTAGCCATCACGATTTGGCCCTTTTCAAAGTTGCAAACATTTCCTGCGTCTAACACATCAACTTTGAGGACAAAATGAAGAAACAGGGCGACCAAGGCTCATTGATGCACGTGGGGAGCGAAGGCTGACCCGTGTGTTCCGATCCAACAGAGGAGCTACTGTAGATCAAAATGCTGAGAATATGCTAATTCTGATAGAAAGTTGTCAGAATCACAATGCATCGCAATTTGTTGCCTATTTGGCTGCTATTTTGGTGGCAAAAGTGGGACTCACACAATAGTAAGCAGGTGGTCATAATGTTGTGGCTGATTGGTGTATCTTAAGCCATGTCAACACAAGTGCTAATGTCTTTACTAAGGTGTGATATAATTTAGAATACAAAAGATCTACAATGTAATTTATTATAAGTATGGCTTTTATTTGTGCTTATTTTATTTTTTTATTTTTTTATTTGTGCTTACACTGCCAATGGTTTCTTACTGTGTTTTTGGTCCCTGTTTTCCAGAACAGCCAAAACTGATTCATTTTGGTGAGTAATTGTTTCATACATTGTGAATGCATCAGCTGTATCATTTTCAGATTTTAAATATTTGAAGTATAAAGGCCTCGGAAATACTCGCTGTTGCCGACCTCTCGCGAGACAAGTGACGTCATGGGAGCGCCGTAACTATTTGCAGTTGCGCGTGGTGGTCGCGACACTAGTTGCGGTC
The DNA here is from genome assembly GCA_016801145.1 of Umbra pygmaea. Classification (NCBI taxonomy): domain Eukaryota; kingdom Metazoa; phylum Chordata; class Actinopteri; order Esociformes; family Umbridae; genus Umbra; species Umbra pygmaea. The sequence continues at coordinate 18,422 of JACXGM010006627.1, read as the reverse complement.
CTCTCCTGAACAGAGGTGTCGCAACTGAGGAAAGGCTACTGACTTTGATATTTTTATGGACTAGAATAAGAAAAATGTAAACAATGGCAGAACTGGCAGCAGCACTGACGTCAATGCCAACAGTGGTTAAGATGATATTGGATTCAATGGATAAGGAAGAACAGCTGCTTGGCGTGCGACAGGTCGGCAACTGCAAGTATATCGAGGCCTTAAGTCTATTTGAATTCCACCTTTCCTTAACTCCACCCTCCCTCTTTTCCTCTCTCTCCTTCTCTCCAATTGACCTTCATCACTCTCTTCTTCACATATTTTTTGATCTGTCTTCACGCTCTCTCTATTCAAGGTCCGATGATGCCACCAGGAACAACAGTAACAGAAGCAGTGTTGGGATTGGTCAACTCAAAACAACCAGAGACCCAGTGCCCTGCCCCCAAGACCTGCTGGGCCCTGAGGTGGGCGTGGCCTTCTTCCTGCTCCTCCTTCTTGTCTGGTTCCTCAACCGAGAATTCGAGGTCAGCTACCGTCTTCATTACCACGGCAATGTGGAGGCTGACCAGCATCGCATCAAGATCCAAAACATGCGGGACCAAGCCGATTGGTTGCTTAGGAACATCATCCCCATCCACGTAGCAGAGCAGCTCAAAGTGACCCAGAGTTACTCCAAGAACCACGATAACGTTGGCGTGATTTTCGCCAGTATTGTCAATTTTAGCGAGTTCTACGAAGAGAGCTACGAGGGTGGCAAGGAGTGCTACCGGGTTCTCAATGAACTCATCGGCGACTTTGACGAGTTGCTGCGCAAGCCGGCCTTCAACAACATTGAGAAGATCAAGACCATCGGTGCAACATATATGGCGGCGGCTGGGCTTAACACTCAGCAGTGTGCCGAGGCGCCACACCCACATGCCCACCTGCGGGCACTGTTTGACTTTGCACTAGAGATGATGAGCGTGGTTGATGACTTCAACAAGAACATGCTGGGCTTCAAGTTCAAGCTGCGGATCGGCTTCAACCACGGACCACTTACGGCCGGAGTGATTGGTACGACGAAGCTGCTCTACGACATCTGGGGCGACACGGTCAACATCGCCAGTCGCATGGACACCACGGGCGTGGAGTGTCGTGTGCAGGTGAGCGAGGAAAGCTACTGCGCTCTCAGTGCCATGGGTTATGAGTTTGACTACCGCGGCACAGTCAACGTCAAAGGCAAGGGTCAAATGAAGACCTTCCTTTTCCCCAAGAGCACTGACAGTGGCACCCCCGTGCCCCAGTACCAGCTGTCCGTCTCGCCAGAAATCCGAGTGCAGGTGGACGGGAGTATTGGGCGCTCGCCGACTGATGAACTCTCAAATATTATGCCTAGCTCCTTGGCTGTCGCTCCCTGTACCACCACTCCCTCTCCCAGTCTCGGGGTTTCCACAGGTCTGCTGCGGCCTGAGACAGGGCTGGTGGAACCTGGAGATAGACCAGACACCCGGGAACAGTACTACTGTAACCATACCACTACAGAGACGACCCTCACCAGAAGCTCCTCTTCGTCCCAAGTTGGCCTGTCATCCCTGCCCATCACTAGTCTAGGTGAAGCTACTTTAAAAGGCATACAACCAAATCCGCCCATAAGTAGTTTACTTGGCATTCCTCTGACAGTTCAACAAACAAATGTACCCATTACCAGCCTAGCTGGATGTCCACAGACATCGACAAATGTCCAACATCATAATCTGCCTATTACCACCATAGATGGAGCTACTTCAGCCAAGATCCAACAACCAAATTCTTCAACAAGTGTTGTCCAACAGCAAAGCCCTGTGGTGTCTTCCACCACCCTCCAAACTCACTTTATTCAGAATCCTACCACAGTTGAATCATGGAAGGTGCTTGAGAAAACGGAGGATCAAGAGACTTGCGATGAAATCATTCGGGATATAACAAAACTTTGAATGTCATGTCTGGGATAGAGCTTGCATTAGCCTTCAGCCTTTTTAGCGCTGTCCTGCAATTTGAAGCTTATTATGGGATCGGCACGCATGTGCTCAGAACACAGAGACGTGACAAGAACACAGAACCAAGCACCAAAAGGGCAGAGTGTTCAAAAAACAGCCTTTAGCACCTACATGTCGATCCTTCTCCAGGGTTAGGTTCATTACAAAACATTTTGCAAAGGTAACTGAAAATAAACATTCCTTATATAATAACAGTTCCACTCCGTTTTCATCCGTTATATGCCCATGGAAAATCACATTGAGGGAAAGTAAATCTGGAGAAAGCACAATGGGCACTTGTGACACAATGAAACGGTTTTGCTATAGAAAACGATAGTCCTCTATGATTTACCTGATCCACACAAACGTTTTTCATCCTAATTTGTGGTGTGTTTTTGTTTGCCTTCATGATTAAGTGATTAAGTGCCTTTAGCATTAAATACCATTAAATGTTTAGAACCATGCTGATCTTTCAAACTATGTATACATTTTAGGACAAAAGTATTGATTCAATCATTTTGTTATAGTTGTCATTGGTCTGCATAGCTATGACATGGTTATTTTGACTCATTTTGCTTTTTTGTTATGGAGTTGGGTAAAGTCATATAAGTGAGATCAATGGCTAAGAGATTATTAGCAACAAGATGGAGTCGGATGTTAAGAGTGAATAACTATAAAGTGTCTAAGCAAAGCACAGAACTTGCACAATGCTCTCAGACAAACCCACAAGAACATCAGGTGGAACACAGGGTGTGTGTGTGTGTGTGTGTGTGTGTGTGTGTGTGTGTGTGTGTGTGTGTGTGTGTGTGTGTGTGTGTGTGTGTGTGTGTGTGTGTGTGTGTGTGTGTGTGTGTGTGTGTGTGTGTGTGTGTGTGTG
>JACXGM010006627.1:0-15463 GCA_016801145.1 Umbra pygmaea | reverse complement strand
AGAAATAATTAAATCCCTTTCGCTGATGTGGCAGCTTCTGATTCGTTACTGGTTAGAACTAAGGCCCTCTTTCTTATCAAAAGAATCAGTCTCAAGTCCATAACTAGACTGTTCAGTACAATTAGAAACAGAGGGGAAATCTTAACTCCCAAAAAAGTTGCATTTTCAAGGTTTTGACATCAAATCATAATTTGTACTTTAAATACTTTAGAACCCTTATCTTGTTAACATACAGAATGAATATGCATTTAGTTACGACTACACATTAGCGCTTAAATTTGAGAAAACTATGCGATGTTTAGTAGTCCCCTGTTTTTATAGGTTCTAATAGGAAACAATCTGTAGTGAGGCTATGCTTGTGACCTTTATAGGCAGTTCTTCCAGTGGGTCATGTATATGTGCTGGCTTGCTTGCAATAACAATCAGTTTAAATTGATACATGTTGCATCAGGTGCAAGAGGACATTGACCTTTTTAGGGACAAATCATTTTGGTAAACTGTACAGTGAATATTCTCAAAGTGAAAATGGAGTCATCTCTGTCACTGTCCCTATACGTCTGTTTTAGCAAAGGGGGTTGTGTGCTCGGTGGATAAGTAATGCTATTCTTACCTTTGTGTCTTATTATTTAGTGTCCTCAGTGACATTGCTTTGAAACCTAAAAGGTACAGTATTTAAGTGTTTAGGAGTATAAATCCTGACGTTTTTGTTGTTGTTGTAAAATACTGTAAAACAACATGTTTTAGTCTAGTTAATATGATGAGCACTCTGCATTCTGCATCCTAGTATTAATTTGGTTTTAATTTAATGTGAATTTTATTTAAACGTTCATCAGTGGAATTTCAATTTTTTTAGTGCGACCATTTGTTTTACTATCGGTTCTTTGTGTGTACTGCAAGAGTTTGCTAGTAGTGCCTTTTCAGTCATATAAAACCTTTGGATTAATTCAATAATTTTAAATAGCTTTGTATTATTATTTAGCCAAACCTCTTTTTTCATTTTCATGTGTGCATAGTGCATGTTTTTTTCACATTCAGATTGTTTTGTTTAATCTGTGCCTTTTCTTCCACATGACATTCTGGGCAATTGTTTCAAACATTTTTTATTATATGTATAAACATTGTAGTTAGCTGTTCCTTTTTGGTGAATACAGTACCGTCCACTTATTTGTTCTGACATTCATTTAAAAAAAGGGAGTTGCATTTTTATTTTTCTCAAGGAATTGCAATGCAAATCTACTTTTACTTTTTTTGGCTGAATACTTTTTTGTATTGTGTAAAATTGTTTGAATAGATCTGGGCCACTCTTAAGCGCAATAATCCACACAGGGCATAATTTTGAACAGGTGACAGGGAAAACATTTTCTTGGTAATTATGAGCATGCAGTCCTTGTAAACTCCAAACATTTCCAACATAGTAATAAAAGGACATGTTGGATTAATCTGTTGAAATAAACTTTGTTACACATCATTATCTTGCTAAATGTTCCAAGGAGTTGGAACTGATAATTTGAGGTCTGGACACACAAAAGTGAGATTAAATGCTGATATTATCTACAGCTTTTATTTTTGTTTTTGGAGAAACTTTGCTTATGAACCTATGGATTCCTGGTGATGTATTGTGTTGATGCTAGATAATTGTAGTTCTTCAGAAATAAAGGGATATAGAATGTTTCATTTAAGGCTTATTTTGATAGAGGTATCCTATGCCTGATTCATGTAAGGATGTTTAAAAACTTTAATCTGTTAGGTCTGAAATTATCTTTACAATATCTGCACCGTTCAGCTATAGTACAAATAGGTATTGGTCTACTTGTCTTGTTTTTAATACTAATTTGCCTTCACTGCAAAAAGAAAAGGTTGACTTGACTGGCCCAGTAGTCTAAAGCTGGACAAGCCAATGTTGTTAATCTTTAACCTATTAGGCCTAACTTTTTTAGGTGTTACAATATGTTAATTATCTGGCTAATTATGTGGGATTTAGGGTAAAAAATGGGCGGGTGAGTTAGAAATGCCAGAGTCGATTTGTGCCCTCCCCATTACTTTGGGACTCTTTTTAATGCCAAAGAGTGTCATTGTTTAACTGATGTGTTTTGCATTATGTTTGCCTCTCCATTTGTTCTTTGTTGTTGTGCACATTCATGATTGGTCCAACTTTATGTGGGCAACACTATATATACACATTTGCACAAAACACTCATTCTGTATGTACATAAGCATTTATCTTATATGTTGTCATTTTGTATTATTTATACAGGTGCATGTACCAGATGTGACATTTTTGATAGGTTTAGGAAGACGTTGGGAAGGTTAGGATAATGTCCATATGTTTGTTTGTCTGCATGTATGTATGTGTGTAACAACCTGTATGGACATCTGTGTAACTGATTTAGTGGGAGAAAGATGCTCTTTTCCCTGCAGGTTAGGATTGTGTGCTACCTAATGTTAGACATTTGTGTCCATCACAGTATGTTGACGTCAGATACGGACCGATATGGACATCCTGTCTCCACTACTTCTATATAGACCTTCCTATTTACCTGTGATCCATAGCTGAGTCTGTCCTGTGTCTATTTTTGCTTTTTTAATTATTTTATGATCAATGTAACATCAATAAGTAAGCAAGACTATAACTAGGCCTGGGACAAGGCTACATCGTCAACATTTTCCAAGGTAATTTCAAAATTTCAGTACAGTGGCTGCTGGTAGGTCTTTTGCAACTGTCTTTTTTATAACCTATAGCACACTGAATTTGAATAGCGTTCTGCAATTTAAAGTTTAAAAAGTAGTGAAAGTTATGTTTTTCTGACATCCGTTTGACAAACTTTTTGTGTCGCTTTAGATTGAACAATTATTACAACCCTTGATGTAACTGTTAATGGTTTTCTGCATGTGCAATTAAGTCCTTTGAACCTAAGTTTATGCAAATGTACTGGCTTGATGGACAATGGTCAGATGGGAGTTGGCGACGCCGTGCTGAATAATGCATAATTCTCTTAAGCATTTCAGAAATTAAAAGCTACGTTAACTGTTTCATTGTATTTTTTCAATAACGCTTTGGGTAGCGCTTTGACAATCGATTTCCAGAATCTTAAAAGTAGGTAAGAATTCTCATTTTTTAAATAATAATAAAAACGATTTCATTTTTTGGGGTTATTCCACCCCTAGAGGCTAGTTGATGTACGTCCACATGACGCACGGCAGGGCATAGGTTTGCGTAAGGGCGTGATTGTACGGCCCCTCCCCCCCACAGTCTAGCTAGAAAGAAAAAAAAAACTTTTTGTATCGGAGGAATCAACAGCCGCCATCTTGACGCGGCTCAGAATCAGGATTTCGGGAGAGCACTCATTTTACTAGCTAAACGAGCCATTAAGACCGTGCTCAAACGGCTTTATTCTGCAGAAAATCGAAATATTTATCCATTCGAAGATAATTCTTGAGAAAAAACGAGGATTGGGTCGGTTTTTGTCGTCTACAGATCCCGTCGTATATTTGATTTCCCCTTCAGAGAGCGCCGCTTCTCCGTATCTCCGTTCCGAGCCCATGTATCTACCGGGAGACAGTATAGAGAAAAAATTTGTCGGTGTATACAAAATATTTTTGGGATTTTTCTTCTTTTTATTGGAATTGGAAATGGAATTTAAGGCTTTTCATTTGGACTGGGAAAAAACGCTTCTTTAAAGGTGGGCTTTATGGAGAAAGAGACTTAATCCACCCTATATATTATTTTTTTTACAATTTTTAATTTATTTTTCTTGAACTGAAATAGGTATTTGGGGTAATTATTACGGATAATTATGTGGGTGTTGGGTGTTGGATTATCATGGGGTGATTGGCAGTGGCGATGCGTGGCGCTGTTGCCTTTCTTTTGAAACTACTGTATTCGGCTGGCTGGTGGCAGTGCAAGCATTTACTACACTAACTGGTTAAATACCCGTTTACGGGGTTTGAGAGTAAAACCACTTACAGGTTGATTGTCAGTTACATTTTGGAGCCCTACTTCATTTTGCATCAATATTTAGTGACAGTTCTTACCGATCAGAATGGCAGACAATTTGCTGGATGTCGGACCTCCCAACGCAAAGCGACCGAAGCTTAATTCACCTGCACTTTCAGCGTCAGATGGTACAGGTAAGCACGAACTACTTTGACACTATAACATCAATCTGCACAAACATGCTTGAGTTATTTTCGTGATTACTAATGAACGTGAACTTTTATTGTTGACTAGAGTTGGCTGCATTCGCTGGTGCATGGGCAGTGTTCCTCATCCTTCGGTATTCTATCTAGTAGTAGTTAACTCGTGGGGTGACAGATGATGACAACACCCGGTTGTCGCCGAATCTAACCTCTCATCTCTATCTCCCCGCCCCGCCGATTTGCTCATTTGTCTCGGTTGTATAGTCAGCCTACTGGCGATGTTGATAATGCACCATGTGCTGATGTGTCGCTCCTTGGCTAAGTTACGCCTTGATTTATGACTCCTGGGTTGGATCATGTCATTGTAGCTAGTTTGTTGTGTAGTAGTGTGATCGTGAACAGCTGTCCGATTAGGAAAAATACAACTTGTGATCACAGCGTATTTTGTTCAAGAGAACGTTGTCACAACATGAACGACACAAGTGTGTGTGTTGGTCTTCTCTGCAATTTTACTGTAATTGACGAGTCGTGCAGTTGGAATTCCTATTACTGTCAAACGGCTCTTAGCCAAGCTGTCAGCTGCCTTATCCAGGGATGGGCAAATACCGAAAGTCGAATGGAATATGTAAGTTGAAAGAATTTGATCAACCGTGGTTTAGTGAAGGAACTCCTCTCCTGCAGTATTATAGGTTTCATCATTACATTTAACATATGCATTGGAAGTTGACAGATTTGACATGGACATTGACAGAATTTTATGTCCTAGTGCCCAAACCATACACATTTTTATTGTCTCACACACATTTAATATATCTTGTAACCTAATTCTGAGGAAAATGTTGGGAACAACTCTAGCTCCAATGGCTTAACACCTTTTGGTGTATATTGTTTATAACTTAACAATTTGAATTTGGATTGCATAAACATGTGAAAGCCAAATGTTTGTAGGCTTTGTTAAATATTATATGCCATTGTCTTTGTTTAGTGTTGTTTAATTATGTAATGGCTTATTTGCTTGTGTAGAAGATGGGTATTTTGCTGAAAAAGCTTCTTGTGTGGTAGTATGAGATCTTCACAATGGGCCCAAATGTCCCCACAAGAAGCTCTACAGATGTCTTGTTTTTTTGGGCTATTCTCACATGTCAAGAAACAACATAAATTCCACAAAAATAAAGTGCTAGTAAAGTAATATTAAAGTGAAATTTGTGTGTAAAAGGTAGACTATTACCTACAAAAATTAGATTCCTGTAGATTTTCTCATGTGTATGTTTTGAAGCACAAATATGTTGCTTATTTTGTTGAATACATCCATTGACATTTTTGAAAACAATCAGAATCAACAGTAATTGTTACTTTTTGGGAGTAAAATGTCCCCTAGTGTTAAAATGTAAAGTAATCCATATGACTCAGCAAGAGTCTATGACCACCTTTGAACACAATGTGGATCAGCATCAGGACTTTTGAGGTTCGTATTGGAGGAAGTTGCTAACAAGCTAAAGAACATATATAACGGATTAACTTTATTGGCCACTGGTCTTTGGGATAAGTAATTCAGTTTTTACTTGTCTGATAGCAACAACTACTTGTCCAAAGCAGAAGTAATAAAATTAACATTCATGTTTGTAATTCCTGGAAACAAGTAATACATATCTCCCCTTGTTTCACATGAAACCAGAGTGGTAAATTAACTTTTTTGATGCAGAAATTTTACCAGCCACTTTTTCCCCAATTCAAATACATAAAAAATGCACTAGCATATTCTATATTGCTTCAATACATTAAATTCATTAATGTACATTAATTTTGTTGAAGACCAGTCTGAGGTGAATAATTTTCAGATGATGACAAATTGTGCTAATCTGTGTGCTATAGGGTTGGGCGATGTCTACTAATTTGGCATCGGACAATGTCTACAGTGAAACATCTTGATGGATGATGAAATCGGGGGGCGGAGCTATACATTTTATGAACTTAAAAAATATATTATTTATACATTAATCTATTCATTAATTAAATTTCTATTTATTGCACATTTGATCCCATCCTCTCCTACTCATCCGGGTTTTTCCTTACTTTTCCTCCATATGGGTAGTCATAGTGATCTAATCCTTAAAAAAAATCTTTAGACTTACAACGTAAATGCAGTTACGAATACTAAAGTGTTTCATTATCCGAAAACTGGAAGCGAGTACAAAATTCATAGTTTTATTAATTGAAGCATGGTATTCACCCGCCCATTATTATTCTTACGATGAAAGATTTGCTATATGTACAGCAGACTTCGTTTTGACCGTAAAATATACATGTAGGCCTAGCTGTTTTAGAGACAACATAATCATTTAAACTACTGTCACCTCATTATAGACGTGTAAATTGAATTAGTATACAGACCATCTGAATTCGAACATTATAAACTATCGTTTGTATGCTTTCGCTGAAGACAAAAAGCACAACTGCAGTAGGCTATCCATTTTCCGCTAGAAAATCAATTGTTTTAAACTTTAGAGACAAAACGTTCTTTATATTTCACTTTTTTGGCGCATGACGCTTCTGGTACAGTAGGCTATATGAATCAAACAGCACTCTACGCAATTTACGGGTGATAATAAGCGGAGCATATGCTTCTAAATATGATTGCATGATGTTGGAATACAATATTCAGCAGGACAAATATCATGGCATTTATTTAGGTTAACTAATGACGCTATTACTGATTAGATGCCTATTACTGTTTCGTTCGAAGAACAGCATATTTCACAATGCAATACACTTTTATCTTTAGCAGAGTTTTACTTTTTACTGGTGAAGCAGTAACAATCATGCGCTCATCATTTTACACTGCATGGCACCTTCTGTCAAGCTCCGAAATTTGGACTGTGTCGTACATTTAATGAACCTCATTGTAGCTTATGTTTCCCGCAGGTAATTAGGGGTATGTTGATAGGCTAATCGTAGACACTGTGCACCAGCACTGACACTGAGAACAAGTGGTATTTATCAAGAATAGAGAACAATCATGCCAAGTAGGCACAAAGATTCGGAACCAAGTCACTCAGGCTGGATTTTTGTAATTATAAAAAACCTTTATTCACGACGCGTTTCGGCTTGCGCCTTCTTCAGGGTATTTATCAATTGGGATTTCGTACTGGTGTACCTAAACGGTCATAGGATCGTTTGATTAATCCCACTTGTTTTGCATAAGCGCATTCTTAATTCTCTTCGTAAGTATCCTACAAATGTAGGATTTTTTAAATGCAAACTTGATAATATATACCAACACTAGTGTTTTTTCACCAGTGAAAATGGGCTATTCAGACAAGAAAAAATCACTTAAATGTGAAGGCCAGTTTGAATATTGAAATAGCCTATAGCTACGGTGAGTTTTTTGAGTATGTACTAACATTAATGCGGGTAGTCCACTTAGGCTATAGCTGGTTTTATTAAAATCAGCATGTGGGGGGTAGGGTGTTTAACATTTGTAACACATTGAATAGCTGAGTGGCCATTAATGCAAGTCTGAGCGAGGGGAAATTACGTGTCACCTTTTTACAAAAATGATCGGGTGCACGCTTTATGCGCTAAAATACGGTAGCTTTCAACTTGGGGCGATGAAATCACGATGCCACCTCTACATCGAGATGTCTGTCAGCCATCGCCGATGGACGGTGGTATCATCTATCGGCCCAACCCTAGTGTGCTAAATGTATGTCCTACTACTACTTTTAGATCACTTGTCCAACTGTAGGCAGTTTCACTTTTGAGAGGTGTAAACCTTGGCTGTTGTAACACCTGACCTATGCCACAATATTTAATTTATCGTTTAAATTCATTTTCTAATAATCTGTTAGGAAATAAATCTGGAATTACTTATAAAATAATCCAAGCATTGGTTATATGATTTACATTTACATTTTAGTCATTTAGCAGATGTAAAAATGTAAAATGTTTTCAAGAGCGAGGGCATTCTTTCTGGAGCAACTTAGGCCTTGTCCACACAAACACAGGTATTTTTGAAAATATCTCGTCCGCACAAGCACGGTTTAAAAACATCTCTGTCCACATGAAAACGTAGCATGGAGTTTGTGGTTTGACTGGTCAAGTCTGTTTTCTGAAAATGGTGCCTGGCTGTAAACGGTACTGACTTTTAAACCCTCATTTGCCTTGTTAGTAGTATAAAATAGCGATTTATTTTTACTTCATCCATGCCCTTACAACCAGCTTTATAAGGTAATTATCAGTTTCACACTAAAACTGGGCACATTCAATTAGCATGAGAACATATTCCAGAGAACGGTCGACTCTGTACCATGTGTTATTAACCCCTAGGTTCATTTTGCGCCGGAGTTGTCCTTTAAGGATCACTCCCTCATTGTCAGATTCTGCCTAAAAAACATACCCAAAGTTATCCTCTTGTTACACTGGACCTGAAGCAAGTACATACATATGGTTGATATTTCTTAAAAGGAAAGACTTAGAATTTTTGGAATATGTAAATTTTAATTCTAATAAATGTACACAGTGATAATGGCACAAGATGAACTAAAGAAAATGCATAATTATTTTCTGTTTTTAGTTTTCAATATTCTCTTTGAAAATGAACTACATAGCCCTGTATTGAGAGTGTCCTGGAAACACTTCTAATCGTGTCCCCTAGTAGATGACAAAATATGTCAACAATTTTAATTGCTAGGGTTAATACCCAATGAACTGCAGAGTTATGTGTAAAAGTATTTTTCCATTAAAAAATGAAACATGAAGATGTTTTCATCCCGGTTTCAAGACAGGTTACACATCTCTAAGTATCTCTGGCAAACAAAGGTTAATTTGCACGTACATGGTCATTTTTAACATCTCTGTTTCATGAGGATGCCGATTTTCTACATTGCTTATACACGTTTTACCCGCGTCTGTCATAAGTGCTGGCTGTGATTCATAAACAAAATCATTTCTGGTGCTTCCTGGTACATTCGTAAATGTTGCAGTCCTGAAATTGTCATTTTCTTACATAACAAAATGGATTTTACCTCTGAAAAAACTATGGTCTATGTCATTACTGGGACTCGTTGATGACGAAGAATAAAGATTTTCGACTGTAAGTACTATGTTTTTTTCATCCATGTGGTTGGCTATATAGCTAAGTAGCTGCTAGCAGAATTCCTGTTTTTGTGGTACGTACGTCACATTATCACTCAACATTTTTAATTTTGTAGTTATTGTAAAACCGAGAAATTCATTAGAATCACAAGATCTGAAAGACATATCACAAAAGTATATTATCTACCAATTGAAGTTGTAAACGTGTTTATATTCGACTGTGTATTTTCCATGAGGTGAAATAACGAACTGCTGAGTGTACAGGACGCATAGCTCACATTATCAATCATAACATTTTTTATTTTGTAGCTATCACAAAACCGAGACATTCATTAGAATGCCAAGAGCTTAAGCTGTAAGGACATATTATACATTCATATATTACTTAACAATTGCAGTTATTAGCAGTGATTTTAATCCACCTATTTTGTTTGAGTCGCATGTGCACAAGGTATGTAGCTCAACTTATATGGTTTAATGTAGGGATGGGCCTATACCACTTTTTATGGAACAAGGACAGAGTATTTCATTTAGGGTACAAGTATCTATACAAGTACTTTTAATATATGCCAAGTGTCACATTTATCAAGCTATTTCTTAGATGTTGATCAGCCAATTCAAGTATGGAACAGTAAATGTTCCTACATATCCAGAAGAACATAATTTACATTGCAGGTCAAGAATGTGTAATATTTATAAAAAAATGTTGTCACCAGTTTACATCTCCTTTCTAGCCTGGAAAAATCCAGACCCAAATCCTGAACGATTAAGGGTCTGGGTTCGAGTAATGTAAATGACTCAACTTGAGGGGCGGCACCAAGTGTGCATTTGAAAATCTCACTGTATGCAATTGGATAACACTACAACCAATTACCAGTGGGTTTTCACTAACCCTATGGCGGAGCTAACTGGTATATAAAACTCTAGCCGTATCAGGTCGCAAAACAACAAAACGTCCTTTAATAAAAAAGGAACGATTTGAGCCCCGTATTTTGTTCCTCTTTTAGACAAAAAGCCAAGTCTAACTCGTTCATCGTAGTGGCCCAAGTCGTTTTAAACAACTGGTGTTAATCCATAGCGATTTTAAAATGTTTACTAATGACTTCGAGGTCGCAGAGCTGTCGTGTCGTCATCTGTTTAACATGCCTCTGGCACGCCTATATCAGAAACACCGATGTGATTGGTGCAGCTTGGATACAAGGGCATAGTTAATGAGCAGAATGACTCGGTGCCAGAGTAACTTGCTGAGCAAATTCAAATTGTGCTCTCGCGAGAACTCTGGATTTCCAGGGTATCTCCTTTCCGATATAGCTAAAATGAGAGAAAAACGGTTGTGGAAGTGAATGCAATAGCTGAATTTTTGTGTTCGCATTTACACTAAGCATTGTAGATATTTTGTGTTGATGAGAAAGTCACTTCACAACTGACTATCTCCAAACAGGGATAATGACCTAATCATATAATATTCTGTTAAGGTATTTGATTGTTTTATTATAATCGATACACAATAATACACTCACCTAAAGGATTATTAGGAACACCATACTAATACTGTGTTTAACCTCCTTTCGCCTTCAGAATTTAATTCAACGTGGGATTGATTCAACAAGGTGCTGAAAGCATTCTTTAGAAATGTTGGCCCATATTGATACGATAGCATCTTGCAGTTGATGGAGATTTGTGGGATGCACATCCAGGGCACAAAGCTCCCGTTCCACCACATCCCAAAGATGATCTATTGGGTTGATCTGGTGACAGTGGGGGGCCATTTTAGTACAGTGAACTAATTGTCATGTTCAAGAAACCAATTTGAAATGATTCAAGCTTTGTGACATGGTGCATTATCCTGCTGGAAGTAGCCATCAGAGGATGGGTACATGGTGGACATAAAAAGGATGGACATGGTCAGAAACAATACTCAGTTCGGCCGTGGCATTTAAACGATGCCCATTTGGCACTAAGGGGCCTAAAGTGTGCCAAGAAAACATCCCCCACACCATTACACCACCATCACCAGCCTGCACAGTGGTAACAAGGCATGATGGATCCATGTCTTCAACTGTCCAATTTTGGTGTGCTCTTGCAAATTGTAGCCTCTTTTTCCTATTTGTAGTGGAGATGAGTGGTACCCGGTGGGGTCTTCTGCTGTTGTAGCCCATCCGCCTCAAGATTGTGCTTGTTGTGGCTTCACAAATGCTTTGCTGCATACCTTGGTTGTAACGAGTGGTTATTTCAGTCAAAGTTGCCCTTCTATCAGCTTAAAGCAGTCTGCCCATTTCCTTTGACCTCTAGCATCAACAAGGCATTTTTGCCCACAGGACTGCCGCATACTGGATGTTTTTCCCTTTTCACACCATTCTTTGTAAACACTAGAAATGGTTGTTCATGAAAATCCCAGTAACTGAGCAGAGTGTGAAATACTCAGACCGGCCCGTCTGGCACCAACAACCATGCCATGCTCAAAATTGCTTAAATCACCTGTGTACTATCACTGTGATCTATTGAACAAAATATAAATAGGCTACATCAATTTCCTTGAAGTAATATTTCTTAACATTAGTATTTCAGAATTTCCACTATTTTGTTCACCCAGATGTGTTGCAAACTACCAACATTTGTCTTTCCTTCCCGAAGGTGTATTATTAATTAATGCGACGCTACAGTATGCAGTGACTAGCCTAATAAATTGCAGCCTACTTAAATGTGCGTGTGTCCTTGAGGATTCTAATATATGCACCTATAATTTTACAAGTATTAGGCTAGATGAAAATAGCAATGAGAAAAATGATTTTGTATTTCGCCATTTGAACTCTACTGGAAAATTGCAATGAGGAAAATAGTTGTGATTCAGTGTTTTTTAATAAATAGTCATGCGTGGCTCTATATTTGGTAATGATTATGCATTTTAGGCTGTGATTTTGTGTGCACCAAATCACCTCATATTTCAGGGAAGCATTATCCAATATAAATCGCTAAATTAAACAGCTAAATTATGACGCTATTACGGGTTAGACGCCTGTTATTGTTTGTTGAAAATATTTTTTTGAAGAACAGCATATTTCTCAATGTAGTACACTTTTATCTTTTTTACTTTTTACTGGTGAAGCGAGTTAAAATCATGCGCTCATCATTTTACACTACATGGTACCTTCTGTCAAGCTCGGAAATTTTGATTATTTTGTACATTTAATGAACGTCATTGTAGCTTATGTTTCCCGCAGGTAATTGGGGTGTGTTGATAAGCAAATTGTAGAGACTGTGCACCAGCACTGATGCTAAGAACAAGTGGTATTTATCAATTGAGATTTCCTACCGGTGTGCATAAAACGGTCGTAGGATCGTTTGATTAATCCCACTTTTTTTGCACAAGCACATTCTTAATTCTCTTTGTAAGTACAAATGTAGGAAGCTTGTGTGTGTGAGCGTGCGCGCGAAAATAACTGACATAAAGAAGCACAACAAATGTCAAAAGATTAACGATAAAGTGATCAGTTTAAATCTACACTATTTAAGTGTGTAGAAGTGAGTTTGAAATGGTGGGGCTACTACACACATTTTAACCATATTTTTATTATTATTGGGGGGTGAACATTATCTGCCTCTAACATTTGGGATGACAGGTACCCCTCGCTCCTATGTCTTTAACTATATTTGAATCAGTTATATTTAAATTTGAAAGGTGCACTGTAGAATTTTGCATTGGAAAAACAAAACAACTTTTTCTTTCAGTAACCAAGCTGCACAATGGACATGTGCCAGTCAGTCTTTCATATAAATGATTCTTTTATGATTGTAAGATATTATTCTTCCCCATTTTTTTTCACTTCCTAATTCACTCTAATCCTGCCTTGTCGGCAGCTCCGCAACTTCTTGTACAGATCAAACCACGTGTCGCCCAGCCGCCGAATCATTTTGCCTTTAGTCGATTCATACACGAGATGATTATATTCACCAACTATAATTCTCCGATTGAACCCACAGTTGCCCCATCTGGGAAAATTGAGTCACTTGAGAGGGATGTGGCAGGATATATAATCTGTTTTATTTTACCCAAATCCCGGGCAGCGCTATGCCAATTTGCACTGACTCATGCCGGAGGTTCAGGGAAAGTCAGAGAACTAGAGCTTTAATCGGTCCCGAAATGTTACCCCGACACTGACCGGACCCAACACAGATCTGTCCGAACCCGAGACCGAACCGGCACCTTAATAGGTTTTTGAAGCCCGAACTGACTTACAGCCCGACATTTTGAATGTAGACAAATACGCAAATATGGATGGCGAAAATAACCGTTGTTTTATAAACGATAAACATTTGCAAAATGAAAAAGCCAGGTGTGGTAAAAACAACAATATAGGCTATATTATTTAACAACAGGCTATATTATTATTTCACAGGCTGCAACATGAAACAATGACAGTCTTAAATATAAGAAAAAAATGTGAATGAATGAATGCTGGGTTAGATTGAATTATAAATTAAACATTTGATCGTAATGGGTAATGAAAGGCCAGAATAGCAGTGAACGAACATGAAACGGTACACACTGGAAAGAAACCACTTACTGTATTTATCTAGACTATAGGCGTTCTCTCTCTCTAGGGGAGACCGTTAGACTACACCTTGTTTTATTTTTCTTCAAATGTTGATATGAATGACAAGACCCAACATTAACATTATAAGATGACGAATTGATCGCTGTATAATCAAATTCTTAAACAGCATTTGTATATAGGAATGATTCGCGATAAGCAAGTCTCCACTTTTATTTTGAGACAGGTCAAGTTCAGTTTGGGATGCCTTCATACTTAAAAAGACAGCAGCAACTTTTACATTGCACATAACCCACCGGTGTATTAGTTTGATCATGCACATTGACAAAGTGTTTCCACACCTCCGACTTAATTTTTTTTTCCTTTGCTGACAAACTGTAATCGCTAGAAGCCAGCAGTCTTTTCACCTCCGCAGCATCCATTATCGTTTTTCTCTCTAAATATCATCAACAAATCAGTCACAGGGAGAGGGAAAAAGGGCGTGGACAGAAAACGATTTGACTGAGATCGGAGTTTTTTAGATTAACCAAGTTAGCAACTAAAAATGTTGCAATATAAAAGTATGTTTCAATATATTTTTTTAATACCGTAATGAATTTACAGACCAAACCCGGCCCTAACCCGACGTGCCTGGTGAAATATGTGAGAAATTAAGAACGAATCAACCCGAACCCAACGGGTTAGGGTAGGTCCCGTCGGGTTCGGGCAGAAATCTCAAGCTCTACAGAGAACCCATACAGGGCTCGACAAAAAAAAGTAGTCAGACAAGGAGCTCGTAGAATGGATTGAGCTAAACAAATGAATAGAATATTGGTGACTTGTCCTTTTGGCAAAAAATGTGTGTTTTTGTTATGTACGAGCACGATTTTATCTTATGTTTTCAAACACTGTTTTCCTGCAAAGTGGTGGTCACATGACACACAGCTCGGTTTTCACACTGAAAGTGCTCATTCGCTGTTAGTACTTCGTCCAAATAATCTAAAACTATGCACACACAAGTGTAACGGGAGACTTTGCAAATGTAAACTTCATTGAATTTAAATCTGTTGTTAATCAACTATTTTACTTTGCCAGAATATGGTTTACTATTAATGTATTATTGTACTGTGCTTGGTTCCATTGATGAAGTCTCTTGGATTTGATTAGAGCTAATTTCGCCAGTGCTTAGATTATTTCATTAGTGATCTCAGACATGTTTTCTAAATGGATTATTCTAAAAGAAATATACAGAAGTCAAATTAACCTGATTGTGGCAAGTTAAGTGAATGCTGAACTATTTTTAAATTGATTGATTTAAATAATCAATCAAATGCATATTATTAAGCCCTTTTTACAACAGCAGTCATCACAAAGTACTTTGACAGATATCTGCCCTAACTGTACGTACACACCGCCACAGACTTGAGCTTCCAAAGAAGCTCTGGACGCCCAGTCAAGGACGCTTGTCAAAAAAGTACGGGGAAGCTTTGGACGCTTTGGGCGCTCTGACGTGGTATGATCAGACTGTAAAAAATAGGGCAGGACTAGCATACGTAGCCTTAAATATATCCTGAGCAAATGAATTGCATTCCCGCTTAAATCGAGGGAACCGAGGGAACATATTTCCAATAAGAGTTGAACTCATCGTCATATGTGTATCACTGGATCATTATGGATGATCGGGAAGTTGTTGTGTTTGG
>JACXGM010006626.1:13459-32492 GCA_016801145.1 Umbra pygmaea | reverse complement strand
ATAGCCTACAATATGAGATGCAATAGGCCTACCAATGAGATTCAAACCTATATCCTACTCAAATGCTGAAATCCAGGGGAGTTGCAGCAGCTAGCTAATCTGCACTGAAAATTAAGCTAAATATTATATGGATAATTAAGGTGTTGTGAAGTGATGAATATATTATCCTTTTATTAAGCATGGCCCAAACATAACCTATCGTTAAATTAACAATTAACAAACATTGTTATTGAAAATAAAAATGTTGTCTTTTAAAATGTCTTGTTATTGGGGGGGGGGGGATTTTTGACCTCGGTATTTGGTAAATCCTGGTTACGGCCTTGGATGGGAAAACATATTATATAAAGTGGTACCAGCACATGTGTTGTAATGGTTAAGTTTAGGATTAGGAGATTGTAAGGGCACACTGCATAGACGTTTGACTCCACCCACATTGAGGCACATCTCAAATTGCACACTACAGTGAGGGGCTTCTCGGTTGGGCTGCCGACATGACCCTCCTGACCAGGCTGCACCTCAACAAACAGCTAAACTAACCCAATAAAGATTGAATTGACTAATATTTAGTCATAATTCTCTTTATACTTCCACAGTGGTTCTGGCCAGTACATGCTATGATACCTTTTGGCCAATACATTTAAAGTGTCAATACCCATTAGTTTGTTGAAAGTCTACTTTGAATGTGTGAACTGTTGGAGCGTGAGACTGTGTGACATGGGGTAGTGCCTCCAGGATCGAAAGCAAATGAAGAAGTAAACCTATCAGAGGTGGGAGAAGTACAAGTAAAAGTATTTTTGTGGGCACAGCTAAGTTCACAAGTTTTTAATACCAAAAACGACTAGTGAAGAAGTTCATAACTAATCAGTGACCTATGAAATTAATACAAAATGTAAAACAATGGTTCATTCTGGTGAAGAGGTAGTAATAAACTCCCAATACCTGTTCATTTTGTTTTTACTTAGCAACTTTCCAAAACGGGTGAACCCAGCAAGTGCTACTACTGAATAACCTTTGATCCTTGACCAAACGGCCACATTTTATTTTCCACACAGCAGCCAATGGCGTTTTTTAGAAAGACATGTCTTTTTGCATTATTTGCTAAGGTCTGGACTTAATCCAGAATACAGTGACATGCATTTCATATTTTGAAGACATTGCTGATTCTGCTGACCTTCCTGAACAATACCTTTAAAAGCCAACATGCCTGTAACCCACTTTTATATTGAATTCAGGACAATAATATTTACCCCAATTTACCCCACTCAATCCACATTCAAATGTGAAGTACATCCTCAAAAATGTTTTTTATTTCTTACTAGTACTTGGTTGGTCAAGGTAAAATAAATGTCACTTCCTTTATACCAGTGGTTCTCAAACCTTTCCAAGGGACACTCAGCAATCTCACAGTTTTGTTGTAGCCCTGACATAGCTCACCTGATTTCAGCAGCCAAGGGCTTGATAATTACTTAACAAGTTGATTCAGGTGTACTAGCTCTGGGATACATAGAATATATGGAATGGCTGGGGGTCTTCAGGAGAGGTTTGAGAACCACTGCTCTATACCTTCTAAGTCTACATCACGTGTGAAAGAAGTAACAAAGCAAAAAGACAACAACATAAAAACACTGCAGCATATCTTCTCCTGCAGTAACACAAGCTTAGTGTTAAAAAAAAACACCAAATTTGTCTCAGCCTCCATTGTGTACAAAAATTACACAATGCAGTTGGATTTCCTGCACTTTACGTAACTAGCTATGTGATGGTGAGTGGGGTTGGGGGCTGAGTCACTCGTAGGAGAATTACAGGAACTAATTACCTGTATATGGTCATACTTACCCGTTAAACAGCTGAAATGTTAAATTAGTTTGCCCCCTTGTGGATTGGTTTTAACATGAGCAGTCCATTTCCTCAGTGTATGGCTTAAGTCAACACACTAAAACTGTTTATTCCCATCACATAAAATATTACCCCAAGGACCAATAGTTTTGTTGTAACCCTGATTTTAATAATTAATGAAAGGGGGGTTCCTGAAGTGAGGGTTGAAGAGCTATGTGGTACAACATGAATACTAACAACAAATAAGAAAATAGCACTGTACTTACTTGACAGAATATAAAAAGAAACGGATAAGAACAAGTGAGTTCTGGGGTCCATATACCATTGAACAGAGACAAGACACTGCATACATACTCAGGTCCTTTCTACACCCTAGTCCAAGTGAACAGAAGACAAAGATGAACACCTTGCCTCTAAATGGCAGACTTATTCATACAGTCAATCTGTCCTTCTCCGTCTAGATGCTTCCATCAGCCACCCTCCTGAAGAGCACCTGCCGTTGCTGTGCGGTCATGTTCTCGCAGCTCTCCAGCATGTTGGCCACGATGAGGGTCTGCTGGGCAGTTCTGGCCTTGACCCACACACGCCCGTTCAACCCTACCACCATCTCAAAGGGGAACAGCTTCCCTAGGTCCACAGTTATTTCGCTCTGGGGTGCCAGCAGCCTGGGTGAAGAAAAGCAGTTACTTCAGAACCAGGGTTATGCTCAACAAAATATTTGAGCTCAACTGTCTCAGCTTGAATTAACTGAATCAATTTTGTTGCCAAAATGCTAGATAGCAATATTTTACACTAAAAGTATCAATTACAGTTGATAACGTATTTACTTACATCAAGTATTTTAAATATGTTAATTTTACAATTATCTGCATCTCAATACGCATAATATGCATACTAAATAGTATGCCAGACTACGATTAGTATGTCCCAAACCATAATACACAAATATAGTATGTCAGTAGTTTTTGGATGGTCTACTATTTCCGGGGGATTTTCTAAGTATGCAAACTTGCATGCTTTTTGGCCTGATATAGCCCACAATCCTTTGCGACACAGATTAGGAGTTTTTTTTTCCGAAGCCGGTCCTACTTTGGCTGTGTTTAAATGTAAGTATCCAAAAGTTAGGTAATAATAAATGTGTCATTACATGAGTTTTTGGTTATTGTACCAATATTAAATACATTTTAAATGAAATGCTAACCAGTTGTGCCAAATGTTTAATGTTCAAACTTTGCGGGCTTCATCGCTTGTGGAAGTGGTCTAATTTTAGATGCAATGTTATGACACGTTAGTATATCCCCATGCTAGCATACTCCCTTACTATAAACTTAATAGTACGTACTTTACCACCACCTGCGTAGTACGTACTTTTAGTATGTAGTATGCATATTGGGATTTAGCCATTGTTAAAGATGCATACAGCAATACTTCAGGCCTTTCGGGTCAAAAGCCTGTGTATAACGGTGCTGTCGACCTACAACGTGTCCTCGCTTGATACTTTCTCTGAGGTGTCTAGGTGAGTACTTTTTAGCTCTGCTGTGACTAGATGTTGGACCCACTCTGCAACGACAATGAACATCACCGTGCAGCTCGGGTTTGATTGCCAACCGTACGTACTTCACTTTACCAAACCATACATTAAACACTTTGGTGGAGATTTCCTCCCTCGCACCACGCAAGTAAATGGCTGCCATAGTGGTGAAAAACACTGAGGGTTTCAAGCCGAACTGCAGTAAGCAGTTCCAACTTGTGTGAATTTTATCACTCATAATGTGACTCATTAGTGTGTATGGCCCCCACGTGCTTGTATGCACACCCATTAACATCTGGGCATGTTCCTGATGAGACGATGGATGTTGTCCATGGGATTCTCCACCCAGACCTGGATCAGGGGCAGCAATGAGCTTACGCTTGTCCATTTTTCCTGCTTCTAACATCAACATTGAGGACAAAATGTTCACTTGCTGACTAATATATAAAATGAACAAACCGTAAGGATTTAAAAAACTTTGACAAGTGCCAAATTGTGACGGCTAGACTACTGGGCCAAAGCATCTCCAAAACTGCAGCTCTTGTAGGGTGTTCCTGGTCTGCAGTGGTCAGTACCTATCAAAAGGGATCCAGGATAGGAAAAGCGGTGAATTGTCGACAGGGTCATGGGTGGCCAAGGCTCACTGATGCAGGTGTGGATTAAAGGCTGGCCTGTGTGCTCCGATCCAACAGACGAGCTACTGTAGCTCAAAAGGCTAAAAAGTTAACTCTGGTTCTGACAGACATCACAGTTTGTTGCGTAGGGCATGGCTTCTTCATAAGAACCAAACAATTTGCAGTGTTTTGTTGTAGCAGAATGGGCACACCTGATTTATTAATTAAAGCCTTGATGACTGGCTGATGAACCTCATCAGGTGTGCCTGTTCAAGGCTACAACAAAACTCTGGAACATCTGGAGGTCCCTGAGATGAGGGTTGAAGACATATGGTCTATGTAGACCAGGGGTTCCCAAACCTCTCCTTGGGTGTCCCCAGACATTTGTTTTAACCATAAACTAGCACACGATTCAATTAGTCAATTACGGTACACATTAAGCCTTAAATTAATTTACTCAGGTGTATCATTTCAGGGTTAAAACAAACATGAGGCCTGAGGAGAAGTTTGGGAACCCTTGATGTAGACCATTTGCTGAGCATGTTTTACCTGTAAGGCTGTTTTGAATAAGGGCACATGCTCACCTGTCCTACTTCATATTGTGACATACCTGCGTACAAGTCCCAGGGAGACCTTAAATAGAAGTCCTCCAGCTCCAAACACGCCCATTCCGTTGGCCCGCCCACAGCTGTCTATGCATGCCAACTCTGGTTCCATGTCTTTGTTGGCAATGATTAACTGTGAGTACACCAGGTCACCCACCTGTGATTGACACAACATTGATTAACTGTGAGTACACCAGGTCACCCACCTTTGATTGACACAACATTGATTAACTGTGAGTACACCAGGTCACCCACCTGTAATTGACACAAAATTGGCAAATAATAGTGACTTCAAACTGCATGTTGTTGTTGTTGTTGTTGTTCAAACGCACACATCCATGACACTGACCTGTACATTGGGTCTATTTCTCTTGGTAGCCCCTTCAAATGCTAGGTAAGAGAGTGACGCCTGCTCACTCGCGCCAATATCCACCTTGAAGATGTCCCCTGACTTGGCAGTAACGATGCCAATCACACTTTCACCCTTAACTGGAATATACTTGGAAGAAGCAAAATAACCAGTAATTCTACAACTTCAATAGAACAACACTTGTCACACTAGCAAATGTTCTGCATTGTCTCAAGTAGAATGTTGTAGGTAACATTAATAGATGTCCTGCCATGCCTCTTTTTTTTATTCCTAGCGATTCTATTTAGTTTTTTGTCACATGTACAGAAACGCATATGTTATTTCATGTACTGTACAGTTAAAATATTGCACAACTATTCCAGCAATAAAGACGTGCACGAAGTAACACAATTTCTATTAGTATTGGTTTGTGAAAAGGTGTATATTGAGCTGTGGAAAGAAGCTGAAGCATTCTTGAGCAACCTGGAAACTGTCTTCCTCAAGTACAGTACGACACAATATTTTTATGAATCTGGTGCTGGAGTGAAAAGTGTCTCTCATTCCATTCCTATAAAGAACCATAAAGGCTGAAAATAAGCGTATTGGGCATGCGCCTTTTTTTTGCTAAACCCACGTGTTGATCAAAGGCTCGTGTGTTTACTTATTTAAAAGCATGTCATCATTTAGACTATGGTGAATATATCTAGCGAACTGAGATATTCATACTTTACAATATAACGTCACATACCCGCCTTTGTTGAGAGTCAATCCAGTACAGATTGGGTGGTTTATGTCGGAGGACCCCGCTTTTGCAAACGAGTACTTCATCTCCGTTTCGCCGGAGTCCTGGTCCACAAACTATCTTTTCTGGTTTGCTGTCCGTAATACTTTCAGGCATTTGAACAGAAAATACATCTCCTGGTAATAAAACATCCCCAATTTTATCTTTGAAACTATTCAGCATGGCTGTAGCTTTTGAGGGGGAAACAGTTAAATGTGACACAGGAAATGGATTGATGATTCAAGGGACGAGCGTTCCTGTCATAGATTGTAAAAAAGTCAGATTGCAGTCAATCTATGATTGCAGCAATAATCCTAGGGGCGTCTATTGGGCTATTAACTGATTTACTTTGATATATTGAGATGCATAATCAATTGTATTTTACTTTAGCATTTTATAGAAATATTTTTCTCACTGATAGTAGTGTGCTTTGACTGCTGTTCAAGCTTAAATGTGATATTTGTAGAATTTGATGAGTGAAAACAATACTTTCTCTTTTTAGGGATGAGTTACTGAAAGCGGTAGAACATGTATTTTATGATATTTTTTAAAAGCAGTTCATTTGGGACAATTATTTCATACAATATGCAATTAATATTTTTTCCATTTGAACAGGAATTTCAAGGCGAACATTATAAGTTGTGCTTCCAAAGAGTTTTGTCAATGGGCAACTGCCAATCCAAAATTAAATTTTAGGCATTTTTGTGTGTAATAAAGCACTGCACAGTGTTGGGAAACATTTTCCCATATATCACTTTTCTTAGATTTTTGAAATATCAAGAAATACCATTTTACAGCATTTGTAAGTTGGTCACTTGAACGATAACATAGTTCTATTGTTACTGCTTGAATTCTTCATAAAACACCTTTAATATAGTAGAGAAATGGTCATTTAAAATGACATCAATGTTTAACCTGATATGATAATTTTACGATGTAATGTAATAATCATGCAGGATTATAATGAACACCAAACTGAAATCGTGATAAGGGCACATTTTAAGTTAAAGTTTACTATACATATAGCAGAACCTCAATCATCCATTTACATCATTAATTGAAGTGGTTTTTAGGAAGACTTTGGACACGTTTTTAAATTGTTAAATTGCTCACATATACTGAAACTGTGCAGTAGCCTATGTATTTGAAAGTTGTTGCAATATTTATATATTTTTAAGGAAGTGGTAGGCCTATACAATGAAGAAACTGCAACCAGATTGCTCGGTTTTAAATTTTTTTTTTTTTAATTTAACCTTTATTTAACCAGGTAAGTTGACTAAGAACAATTTCTTATTTACAGCAACTGGGTTCCAGTTACCTGACCCCCCATTCTCTTGCCTTGGTTAGTGACACTCTCCTGACTATTTGATATGAAAGATATTACCGTTTATTATATTGAGGGCTGAACTGAATGGTCTTCAATACTTGATGCTGTTGAATGGTAACCTATGCTATCAATCTCAGCCTTTGATCCTCTATGCTCACTGTGGACTGTTTGTATACAAAATATGGACAATTCATTGTTCCATGACCACCCCAGTTTGCCTCTATCGTCACTATGGACTGTTGAATGTCACCTTGACCATTGCATAGTCAGTGATGCCAGACGTTAGTGTAATAGGTTACTTTTCTGGGTTGGGCTGAGTTCACAACTTTTGGGAAGTTCCTCAGTAAGACCCTTTTGATGACCAGGTATGAAATACTTCCGTGCTGCTATTGACGTCAGACCTAAGTTAGGATGACTGAACCAAATCACCCGCAGAACATAATATGGATACCCAAGTAAAAAACAGCACCCCATTCATTGTATTGAACATCGTTTCTAAATGTATTGTACTGGTTTCAATAAAAGAGAGTTAACAACAGCAAACACAAAAGAAAATTATTTATGTCAATGTGGCTTTTTCAAGTTACTTCAAGTTACAGTCACCTGTAGTTTTGCCCTTTGTATGCTAAATGTAAGTTGTATATCAGCCTTATATACAGTATGCACATTTAATCAGGTGTAGTTTTGCCCTTTGTATGCTAAATGTAAGTTGTATTTCAGCCTTATATACAGTATGCACATTTAATCAGGTGTAGTTTTGCCCTTTGTATGCTAAATTTAAGTTGTATTTCAGCCTTATATACAGTATGCACATTAAATCAGGGGTACAAGCACTTCTGGAGTACTTGACTTGTCTACAGCGGTCCTTGAATAAGATCATAGGCCTACTAGTCAAATGCAGATGAGCCGATAATCCAGGTTAATGCAAAATTCAGTAGGTGGTACAGCTACCAAAACCATTGGTAACCACTAGTATAAACAATAGAGAAATGGGAGGGTGGTATATGATCTGTTTTTAGGGATGGCGAAAGCAGAGCCTGTAGCCCTGAGCTGTGCAGTTATAAACCTGTTACCTACACAATTGGAAAAGTATACAGGGGGTATACAGTGTCTTATGTACCAGGTGGTAAGAATGCTGATTGGCTGATAGCTATGGTAAACTACGAAAGTAACATTACATCACTTTTACTGCTCTAAGATGGTTGATCTTGAAGGTTTGTGATATATGGTCAATATACCATGTCTAAGCGCTATTTCATGCATAAGATCTCTTAGTCATTGAATATTGGCCACATAACACACCCCCTTGTGTATTGTTTACTTATACCACAGCTTTCAACCAGTCAGTAGGCTATGTTCCATCCACCCAGGTTATTTCATGTCATTGTTTTTTACCATGTTGTAGTATGCTGATAGAAATATAACCAAAGAAATTAAAAACAATGTGGACACAGTGAAAAGCCTCTGGCCCTTAAAGGATGAAATCTTTCACAGCAAATCGAATTAAAATGTATTTTATTCTTTACAAAGATACTGTTAAGATGAAAATGAATTGAGTGATTATATAAAATAATTATATATGTGAAAGAGAGAGTGCATGAGTGTTCGATAAAAAAACTTCTACAACCTATTCTAACAATCATATAAATGATCAATAATACATGTGAGAATGGTATCAGTTCGACAGGTAAATCATCAGTACGCCTACTCTTCAGCAACGTCCATCTTTCACTATCAAGATGTCAGCATTGGTTTCCCTGGAGAGTATGAGAGAGAGAAATTATTTAAAATACTTTCAGATATTGATCTTTTTCCGACAGTAGGAAGAATTCTTGGCTGATTATGTTTCCCATTCTTTTATTAATAAGCCTTAAGGCTGCAAACCCCAAGCTGAACTGACACATTCCTGTGTAGATACATATAGGTGATGCTGTTAACTGTAACATTCTTGTGTGTGTAATATATATATATATATATATATATATATATATATTCATTGTCAAAGTCTAAGTTGTTTATTTATCATATGCATCGAATAACATACATCATCCTATGCAGAGAAATTCCTTTGACATGGCACGGCGATTCTATGCAGTGGGCATAAAAACTAGAATTACAACAATATAAAGAATTGCTGTACATTTCATACTTATTATTGTTATTACTCTAGTTTTAGATTTCTACTCGTATGGTTTGCATGACTGGGGAAGGAACACATTGTAACTGGCACAAAATAATAATAATAATAATTCTGATTCTAATTTATAATATGGTGAGAACCACCAAGTGCGTGTTGTAAAGAAATATGTTGAACGATGAGATGATGACACTATGTTGTGCTATAATAACAGTAGACTCACAGCCGGTGAACACAAAGAGAGCACTCGTTGGGATACGTTTTTCCATCATTTCCGCACACAGGGGAATAGTTAAGTGGGCAGGCCTGGGTTCGGCTCATGTCACCACAAGAAGGCTGGCAAAACAACGAAAATAAAAACATTAAAGTTGGGACTTCAACCCCTGTGTTTCACACATTTCTATTCACATGATTTCCTTTGTAAATGCTTTTCTCTAGACATGATTTTCCTATGTAAAGTATTGGGAAACGTAGTGGGAATATTTAAATTGAAAAGCTTTACCCTCCTGTACAGTGTAGATTTGTCCTCTGCATCTGCTAACATGACAATGAACAACCTATTAGTACCCACACGTTTATATTGTTGATTATTTTCTAACATGAAGATGTATTCTTATACATGCACGTACTAATGGACAGTACAATGTTCCAATAATTGCTTTTGTACTGACTACAATTTATATAGGGAAATTAATTTTAAATGATTTACAGAAAAGTTAGACCTTTAATCAATGTTTCTTATGTACTTACCCGCAAGGAAGATGACAGCCAGGCAAATTATCAATAGAGCTTTCCCAATCATGTTCATGTTGTCAAACCAAATTAAATTGAATAACAATACCTATTCAATAGGTTCGATGACAGAATGTAGCTCAGAAAAAAATAATATAGTCAATAGTATAATTCCTTTGCTTCTGTCTTATCTTCGATGTGCCTCGCTCAATGTCG
Organism: Umbra pygmaea; assembly: GCA_016801145.1. NCBI lineage: Eukaryota > Metazoa > Chordata > Actinopteri > Esociformes > Umbridae > Umbra > Umbra pygmaea. Next base: position 22,364 of record JACXGM010006626.1, on the reverse strand, counting down.
ATTTTTGGTTTGGTCCCTGTGGATGCTCTGGTGTTGTCATATAGTGGAGGGGGCGTCTGTTTGTCTGTGAAATAATGTGACCCTGTGTGGAGTAAAGCTGATGTTTTGACGCCTGTGCACCTGACCTGCTCGCCGCCAGCAGTCACAACAGAGCCCCTCTATTGTCCAAGCCTATTAAGGGATGAACATTCCTACTGGCTAAATATTGCTGAGCTCACTATAAAAGCAGACGGGTGACAGATGTGCTTGACATGGGTGTTGCTGGTGATAAAAACATAATACATATTGACCAAGAGCAACACTAAATATGTTTAGCTCTGAGGTATATTTTAAACCCCAAAATAATATGGCCTGGTATTTTTTCTTCCTTACTCTGTATTGTACTAGTTTTACTATAGGCTTACTCTGTGTTGTACTAGTTTTACTATAGGCTTACTCTGTGTTGTACTAGTTTTACTATAGGCTTACTCTGTTTTGTACTAGTTTCACTATAGGCTTACTCTGTGTTGTACTAGTTTTACTATAGGCTTACTTTGTGTTGTACTAGTTTTACTATAGGCTTACTCTGTTTTGTACTAGTTTCACTATAGGCTTACTCTGTGTTGTACTAGTTTTACTATAGGCTTACTTTGTATTGTACTAGTTTTACTATAGGCTTACTCTGTGTTGTACTAGTTTTACTGTAGGCTTACTCTGTGTTGTACTAGTTTTACTATAGGCCTATGGCTTTGCAAACTATTGTCTTGAGTTCTCAAAATAACTAGACGCATGGCTGCCGTCAGGAGGTTGGGGGGCAACCAGGAACGTGGTCCCGGGCCCAGAAGGGGGCAAATTGGTGGGGCTAAATTGTGATGGGGAGATGACCATAAATTGCTGCCTCTGTGTCTGGTCTGGAGTTCCAGATGGTTGCCCTGATTAGGTGGGTATTTACTTGTTCTAGTGCAGTTATGCACATGGTGTGTTCTACACGTGTGATTGGAAATGTGTCTCATGCATATCCCACACTCCCAGTGGCATCATCAGAGAGTGGGGTCAGCGCCAGGAAAACAACCGAAATACCTGGCAACACTGAGGCAGTTAGGGTTAAGGGCCTTGCTCAAGGGCAGAACAACAGATTTTTCACGCTGTCAGCTCAGCAAATTGAATTAGAAACCTTTCAGTTTTAATTCCAATACTGCAATCTCAAGGATAACCTAACTGTGTCCCTTATCTACATTATAAGGCCCTCATTTAGATCAAGTGTGCTTTTGCCAGGGTTCAGGGGTGCCGCCAAGGGGGTAAAAACATTTGCTGGCTCCCTCTCCAAAATATATATAAAATATATACTGTATATATATATTTTTTTTACTTTTTTACCTTTATTTTAACAACTGATTACTGTACCGGTATTAGTTTATGCACATCAGATAATTAGTAACATTAACTCTAAAATAGGAAATCAAAGTATATCAGTATCAGATTCATTAACTGTTATATTGACATAGCTTTCAACTAGCCTATATGTGTGGAGGCCTGGGGGAAACCCTTCACATGGTGACATTGACTTTCTGGACTGTATACCTTTTTGGAAACTGTAAACTCTCCTGAAAACATGTCTGTTTAAATCAATCAGATCTTTTTTATCACCTCTGACATTACATCATTTAAGTTTTTACATGATTCAAGTGATAAGGGAGTAAACTGCATGCAAAGATTCCATTCTGTTTCATTCTAATTCTGTTGAGATGCATGAAGGAAAAACACTCAGCTTGACTGTTTCAAACAGATTATCTATTAACTATTTTTAAACATTACCTGTAGAAATTGGTTGCATTTAATTAAAACTACTAGAACAAATTATCATACTATACAATAACATATCTACACAGATTATAAAAGTGTCCAAAATAGTATCTGGCATTGCAATTACCAATGGTAAACACAACATATGTTAAAATCCCTAAAGAGATGACAACATAAGTTTCACTTTCAAGACAGGATATCTTGCTGATCCTGTAACTATCTAGCCAGTTTACCCAAACATTAAAAAGAAACATCACACCATAGACCAGGACCAAACGCACACACCTTCCAGTAGCTGACTGGTGAAATAGAAACATGTAGCAAACTACAGTAGGTGGCATGTCTTAATTCTAAAAATCTAATTCACTCCAATAACAAATGTATAACCTAAACCTTTAAAGTTAGTTTAGTAGTTCAGCAAGTTTGGTACAGTTGTGGTAGCTTATGCTCTCCATATCTATCTGAAGTGCAGTTAGCCATTCATAGACCATTCATGTAGTAATCAATTAAGTAAATCAGCTGTTGACAACATTGACCATATTAATAACAACTAAACTATCAACAACCTGCTAATTTGATATCTAGTAAGGCCGTTAATTATGGATTTTGACTGAATTTCAAGTTGAAATAGGAGTGCAAAGAACATGAAAATGTGAGGCGGGCGCTTGGTACGGTCGTAGTCAGAGCCTCTCGCATCCAACAATGATATTTACAAGTTACAGGATATACATTGCTTCTTAAAATGTAATTATATCTGATATTACTATGATGATGTTTATATACTTCTTGTATTTCTTGCCAGCTATAACTGATAAGCAGTGGGCAGTATGGACAGAACCCTCTTTTATAAATGGGACTGTACTTTAATGTAGCATATATGGAAAGGAAACAGTTTAGCTAATAATCACATTGTGAATTTAAATGTTAGGTTCACTACTAGACAACATTAATGTAACGTCCAGCCCTAGATTGGCCGTTAGATGGACTCCTTTTGTTATGTTAGTGTGTCTTGTGTATATGTCCCCCTTTGTTTGGTTAGGTCTTATGTGTGTCCTGTCTCTGGTTTGCTTCCGCTGTGTGATATTTTAGTTCCCCCTAGTGTTCCTTATGTGCCTTACATGTGTTCTGTGATTCCTACTGTGTCTTGTTCTGATTCCCACTTCCAGGTCACATGCCCAGATCACATGATCTCCCTCAGCCAATAGATCGTCTTCTTGTTAATTCCAATGCCCAGGTGTTTTCCATTGTCTTCGTTAGTTGTGGTATTTAGGTTGAGTGTTTGGTCTTGTCTCTTGTCGATCAATGTTCTATGTTACGGGTTCATGTGTGTTGCTTTGTTATTTTGTAGTCTTTGGTTTCGCCCCACAAGGCAGTATTTGTTTTGGCTTACTATTACGTGGAATAAATTCCATTGGATTACTTGCATTCCTTCGCACCTGTCTCCTTCATTCATCCACACACGTTATTGGATCTTTGACAATTAATTACTTCTTAGCAAGTTATTTTGAAGTTTAACATGTCCTCAAAAGAGCAGGTGACCTACGCTTTCAATTTAACATGGCTTGAAGATTGAAAATCTTGCTAGCTATCATACCCAAAAACCATTGAAATTAATTGTTTTCCATAAGTATTCTTAGATGTATTTGTACATTACAATTAAGTTTAGGGTTTAAACTGTACAAAATATGGCTTATAGCCAACAATGACTTGGTGCGACAACCAACTGGTTCTTTCAGACCATCACACATATACTGTACTACTGTACAACAGCAAAATAGAATTCCTGAAATTCAGTAGTGGCTTTTGGTTTTGGTGTGCCACCCCAAGATTTTCCATGGCCCCATCTGTCCACCCCCATGGTAGGGTTGTAAGTTGTAATTTATTTGACAAAAAACAACCTCAATAGGTTTTCCAGGAAGCAAAGACATAAGTAAAGCAATGGAGGGGGTATTTAAAATCAAAGATTTTTACATTTCTTTTCATTAAGTCTTTAGACCCCTAACCCTCCCCCCTATTTGTTAAGCGACCCTGGGTACCTTGAAGGGCGCTATATAAGTCCAAGTTATTATTATTATTATTAAAGTTCACCAAAATGACTAAATACAGTGCCTTGCGAAAGTATTCGGCCCCCTTGAACATTTCGACCTTTTGCCACATTTCAGGCTTCAAACATAAAGATATAAAACAGTATTTTTTTTTGAAGAAGCAACAACAAGTGGGACACAATCATGAAGTGGAATGAAATTTAATGGATATATCATGTCATATTTCATGGTAATGTGTCATGCAAGGTCATTGCAAAATCTAGAGAAATGTGCGAGGTGGCCAGCGGGGTACAGTTGGTACAAAGTCAGGACAGCGGCAGCCTTGTATTATGGGCTACCCCCCATTTAACCAGTGCTAATTTAAATTAAATGAATGAATTTAAATGGATGAATAAACAAACGTGTTGCCCAATTGATATTTTATTTTTATTGTCTGTCTTTATGTATTATATTTGCAATGAACGGTTAGTTACCTTTACATCATTAATTACGGGTGTCTCAACTGTACCATGGTACTGTCTCAACTGTACCACATATGGGTACAGTTGAGACAAATTTGAAACAAAAAGCACCTCATTTTTATGAACTAATTGTGCAAAATATAAACTACATATGGGTATTATTGATTGTTAATATTTTAGTCTACAAGCTAATGAAATGTCATGTGGCATGTCATGTGGAAATTCACTTATTTTCAGTATCTATTTTTGTGTGAAAAATCAAAATGCAAAAAGTGTCTCAACTATTCTCAGTCTAGTAGGTGCAAATTGTTCACTAGCCCTCAGGGTGAGCAGCTGGATGGCGAGGTGGGCACCTACAGTACAAGTTCTATCATAGCTTTTTTTTAGGAGGAACATGCAAGACATATTTTAAATAAAAATGTAACAATTCTGTCAATAGGACTGTAATTTCTAATGTTTTAATATTTAATGATAAGAAGCTAGTATTGGTTGACAAATATATAACTGATTCCATGTATTACTCCTGCCAAATAAATGGATGCTCCATTTGTTTCCACATGTTCTTTTAATTGCATCTTTCTCATTTCTAATATTTAGTCTCAATGTTTACAAAACAAGTCACGTATCTTGATGAGGGACTTTGAGATGAGGTTTTGGTCATTTTCGTGGAGGCACACACTACACACCTTGATTTGAAGAAGGCCTGAGAGCTGAAAAGTTATCGATAAAGTTAAATATGGAGCCAAAAGGTGCTACAATTTATTCCTATATTACACATTACACAAACCAACATAATAAAGATTGGAAAAAATCTAAAAACCTATTTGAAAATGCACATTATTTATTAATATCCTATTCATATATGTGAAGTTAATGAACTGTTGACATAATACAGAAAATGGTTAACGACGTGTTTCATTCTATAGTAAAAAACACAGTAAAAAACACAGTAAAAAACGTCAGTGTTAAATTAACACGCTCAGTGTTTATATAGGTCCAGTGGACCTATATAGACACTGAAGAGTGTTAATATAGGTCCAGTGGACCTATATAGAAACTAAAGAGTGTTAATTTAACACTTAGGGTGTTGATTTAACACCAAAGTTTTTACTGTATATCTTCTCCTTATTCATTAGTCTTTTGGGCAATGGTCAGTCAGACCAGCTCTGAAAAAAAATACCAGATGTAAATAAGCCAATGTGATTGGTCAGAACAAACATTTTTGCAATTTGCATTTTGTGCGTTTGAAGTTTCGGTTTATTTTAATGGATAAAAAACGTGCACTCTCGCGTCCTTGTGTCATGAAGCGTCTATAACTAACTAGACACATAAACATACTTTTGGAAGGGAACCTATTATAGTTAATGAGTTACTAAACTATAAACACAATAACCATATATGGGTAGAACTAATGCCAAAGTACTGTTATGTTGTTAAATGCATCGTAACCATTGACTGATCGTAACCATAGATAGTATAAAATCGTAACTAGGTATGGGTTTTACCAGAGCCCGTCTACTTATTAGACATTCTTTGGTTTTACGCACTAATACGTTCAAACTTCCTGTCCGTAAAGTATACACGGAAGTGACGAAGTAAACGTCATTCAGAGGTCGATGACTCGAGGGTTGTTTATTTTGCACTGTTGCATTCACTGTAACATTACATATCCTTTTAAGCGACATGTTTACTGTAATTAATGCATTTCGCAGATCGTCAAAGCTCATAAACAATATTTATTTGAGAAGATGTGAAGTGGTAAGTTTGTAGCCTGCTAACAATGTATAATTATATTTCAGTTTCTTCACAGGTATATATTTACAACAACCTTACAATAATGCACGAGGTGTTGTGGGTCATTATGGCTAATGTACTGCTTATAATTGTAAGTTAAATTCTACAAACGCACGAAGAGCTTTAATATTGCTATTTTAAATTGGTTACCAACCCAGTTACAACTGTAACAAGGTATTTGTCTCATATAGCACGTCTTTCAGCAAATCAATATTCAGGGTTTGACCCACATGATGTATAAAGTTAATTATTGGTTTATAATGTGTGACCTAAGCTGAATGTATAGCTATAGGCTACTCTCCAAGCTGTGATTAGTGTGGGCAGAATAAGAAATCACAATTACCTAACATGGACCTAGAGCAGACATAAGGAATTTTATTCTGGATCTACTATGACTTACAATTATAAAGTAACGTTTTTGTGTTGGGTGGGGGGTAATTAAAGCATTATTTTATTTGTTTTTTATCTTAGTTCGAGCAAGAGTATGGATATGCTATACACTATTATCAATGCTCACTAAAGATACTTTTGACTGACTTGCTATGGAATATTCAAACTCTTCTATACCTAAAACCCTTTGAACAAACCCTAGAAGGCTTTAGTACGCCATGAGTTTAACATTAACTTAACATGTATGAACAATTAGCAGGTTAACAGGAAAAAGGCATGTTTGACAAAAAAAATAATTAAAGTAACCAACGCTATAGGCAGACAATAGGCTGTTGCTTTAATATTTATATGTGTTATAATGTGCCATTATAACATTTGCAAAGCTGCTTCATGCAGTTATATCATTGCTTTTTAACCATGAGAGACAGAAAATAAATATCAATAATGACCTGTATATCTCAGGTTCTGATGCAGCAACCATGTTAAATTTGGCAATAAATTAGGAACTATCTTAAATTGATGTGCTAGATCAGAATAATGTTTATCAGTGCTTGTGCCAGTTACAAAACATATTCCTTTTAACTGAAAAAAGTGGCAACTAAATGTAATCTCTCAAACCCATTTAGGCTACTTACTACTCAGCCACAATCACAGAAAACGTGTAAGTAGGGTTATGTTGTTAAGTTGAATAGGCAAACTTCCTCTTCATCCTCAAGCAAAATCACAAAATGTAGAGGAGTTGGAATAGGTAGAGTATTATAGCTGTTTTTCATGTTGTCTGTCAGTGATGTACAGGGCTTGTAATACCGACACCTACCACTGAGTGTCCTCAGTGACTGTATTTGTGGCCCTGCAGCCCCAAGCCTGTATATCCACTGGACCCCAGCAGCAACATGGAACCTTCTATGAGTTCCGCACCTACAATATCCGTCCAGAAAAGAATGCTGCCTTCCTCCAGCTGACGAATGAGAAGATGGGCCTACGCACTGCTCACTCTGAGCTCCTCGGGTACTGGAGCGTTGAGTACGGTGGCGTCAACCAGGTCTTTCACATCTGGAAGTACGGTAAGGAGAAGGCAGAGGGCTTATGCACCACTTTTATTCAGCAAACTTAAGAAAGATAATAACATTGTATAAAGGGATGGGGACTAAACTTTCATAATCACTTAAGATTTATATTTTGAATCCCATAGACAAGCCCATATATTATTTTACTTTAAAATAATACGACTTTAAGTCATTTAACAGACACTATTATCCAGAGCGACTTACATAAAGTACAGTGACATCCCCTGGAACAACTTAGGGTAAATTGTCTAGCTCAAGGATGCAACGACATTTGTTCCATTCGGAAATTTAATCATCAGCCTTTCGGTTACAAGTCTGACTCCCTGGTGTCCCTGTGACCTATACCATATGTTTTTTACTTGTCCAAAATTCAATAGCTTCTGGAATTCAGTACTCCATACTTTGTCTGAAGTCCCTTAAAATTCACCTGACTACATGCCCATTAATTGCTCTGTTTGGAATCCCAGGTAACTCGATTAAATTAAATAATACAGACTCTGAAATTATTGCTTTCATAACATTATTAGCTAGATGCAGGATTTTACTATTGTGGAAATCCTGTCAGCCCCCCTTAGCTTCCCAGTGGCTAACTGATGTTCTATTGTTTTTGCAATTGGAGAAAATTAAGTACTCCTTGAAGGGATCTCACTCTAAATTCTCTGACAAATGGAAGTAATTTACCTCATATTTTAACAGTTTGCATAGGTTTCCCACAGATTTTCCCTTAAACCAAGTTAGTATTAGTATTAGTCTTACTATTGTAAATTAGATATACATGTATGTCCGTGTGATGTGTTTTCGTCTGGAAGTTTTGTGTGGGGTTTGGGGGTAGGGGAATCGGGTGGAGTGGATATAGAGGAGGGAAGGGGGAGGGTATGTGGAAGAAAATTTAGCTATGTACCTTTTTTTGTCATCATTGAGGTACATGTGATGAATAAATATATAAACAAATAAATAAAAAATACAAGTCTGACTCCCTAACCACTAAGCCCTCTGATGCTCAAATGCCCTGATATTATGTATAGGAAAATACGCCATGATAGCTTCAGTGTATGGCTGTCCAGCTCTGATTGTCTTCCCATCCAGACAGCTTTGCTCAACGGGCGGCGGTGCGAGCAGCCTTGGCTAAAGACCCCACCTGGATGGAGGAATACATCTCCAAGGCGATGCCCATGTTGACCTCTCAGGACAACGAAGTCAACTATCTGGTGCCCTGGTGCAAATTGGAAAGGCCTCCCAAAGAAGGTGGTGAGTGGGCCAGGGAAACGGGTTCCCGTAAGGATAGAAACGGGTTCCCGTAAGGATAGAAACGGGTTCCCGTAAGGATAGAAACGGGTTCCCGTAAGGATAGAAACGGGTTCCCGTA
>JACXGM010006626.1:0-13359 GCA_016801145.1 Umbra pygmaea | reverse complement strand
TGTAAGGATAGAAACGCGTTCCTGTAAGAATAGAAACGGGTTCCCGTAAGTATAGAAACAGGTTCCCGAAAGGATAGAAAGCCATAACAAAGTGTGTGTGTGTGTCTGATTTATCTATATAACATGGATATAAATGTGCGTGTCTAACTTATCTATAACACATGGAAATAAATGTGTTTGTGTGTGTACAGTGTGTGTGTCTGATTTAACAATATAACAGGGACAGAAATCTGTGTGTGGCTTTTGCCTCTTTCCCATTACAGCACCATACCGCACCGGTCCGCACTCATCACTGTACGGATGGTGTACTCATCTACACCCAGCCTGCTAGGTACCGTACCGTATGGGTATATACCCATCTATACCCAGCCTGCTAGGTACCGTACCGTACGGGTCTATACCCATCTATACCCAGCCTGCTAGGTACCGTATTGTACGGGTCTATACCCATTTATACCCAGCCTTCTAGGTACCGTACCATACGGGTCTATACCCATCTATACCCAGCCTGCTAGGTACCGTACCGTACGGGTCTATATCAGAGGAAAAAATACCTGGTAGTCATCCGTGAAGAAGCAGCCCAGTGGGTGGGGTTACAAATGGAGAAATTTTACAGCAAATGTTCGTTGGATTCTTTACTTTAATTGACAAATTTCCATGAGGATTCTAATAAAAAAAATTCATTTATGCACTTAAACCATCATTATGTAAAAATAGTAATGTGTACATTGAATATTATTTCTTTACCATCTAAAAAGTAATTGCGGCAATCACAGGTCCGCCTTTGATAACTGTGTGTAACAAAACACTACACAGTGTAGGGAAACATAATCTTATATGAATCCCTTTTTTATATTCTTTTAAATATTTTCCTCACCTTCCAATTCCCACTAACGCTGCTAATTCCCACTAAGTAGCTCTGCAACTCCTTGGGATGGTGAAGGGCACGCACATAGTTCATCCAACCACATGTTGCTCAACAGCTGATTCTTTTAGCACTGCTCATCCAACACAGAAACCTTTACTCAGATCATGTACGGGATGATTACGTTCACCGACTACACTGCCGCGATTGAATTCACAGGCGCCCTTAAAGACATGTCTTGTTGACCCATATTCTGGAATGATTATCTGGAACTTTATACCTTTCTGTGTCTTTGACAAGGTTGGTGGTCTTAATTTTCTATTGTCATGTAATTCTTTACTCTGGAATAAGAGGGATATTTCTGTTAGGAAGAAATCAATATTTCTCCAAAAATGCCATCAGAGAGGTATTGACTATTTATTTCATATTCTTGACTGAGATGGTTGTATTATGTCTTATGAACAATATATGACTTTTATATTGTAACATTGTATTCCCAACCATTTCAGAGAACGTTTCTGAATTAATCTTATAGATTTACCTAATAGGGCAAAACTGTCTGTTTAAATCTTTGAGTCTTGTTAAAAACAAGAAAAGTTAATTGTTCTTAGAACGATACACTGAAGTGTTTGGAGAAATCCCCAAATTTTTCAGCAATTACAGTCATATGCAAAAGATAAGGCACCCCTGACAATTTCCATGATTTTCATTTATACAGTGGGTACGGAAAGTATTCAGACCCCTTTTAAATTTTCACTCTTTGTTTCATTGCAGCCATTTGATAAAATCTAAAAAGTTCATTTTATTTCTCATGAATGTACACTCAGCACCCCATCCTGACAGAAAAAAAACAGAAATGAAGAAATTTGTGCAAATTTATTAAAAAACAAAAACTGAAATATCAAATGGTCATATAAGTATTCAGACCCTTTGCTGTGACACTCATATTTAACTCACATGCTGTCCATTTCTTCTGATCCTCCTTGAGATGGTTCTACTCCTTGATTGGAGTCCTGCTGTGTTTAATTACACTGATTGGACTTGATTAGGAAAGGCACACACCTGTCTATATAAGACCTTACAGCTCACAGTGCATGTCAGAGCAAATGAGAATCATGAAGTCGAAGGAACTACCCGAGGAGCTCAGAGACAGAATTGTGGCAAGGCACAGATGTGGCCAAGGTTTAAAATAATTTCTGCAGCACTCAAGTAGGGCTGCACAATTATGCGTATCGTTTATGCATATACAGTTATTAAAAAAATGTTAAATGTGCCGTTTTTGCGATCACATAGTCTTATTATTTCTTCACACACATTTAGTTACACATGCATTTAGTTACAATTCACTAGCTTTACAATTAATTCACAATGTTTATTGCAATGAATTAAAACTAGCGCTATTAGTTTGAAATGAAATATTCAAGTTCGTGTTGCGGGCATTATATACTGTTGCCATGCGAACGGGCTCTGGAGTGAATATATAATTGTGATACATGTAATCGTGCAGCCCTACTCTCAAGGTTCCTAAGAGCACAGTGGCCTCCATAATCCTTAAATGGAAGAAGTGTGGGGACAACCAGAACTCTGCCTAGACCTGGCCGTCCAGCCAAACTGAGCAATCGTGGGAGAAGAACCTTGGTGAGAGAGGTAAAGAAGAACCCAAGGAGCTCCAGAGATGCAGTAGGGAGTTATGAGAAAGTTCCACAAAGTCAACTATCACTGCAGCCCTCCACCAGTCGGGGCTTTATGGCAGAGTGGCCCGACGGAAGCCTCTCCTCAGTGCAAGACATATGAAAACCCACATATGAAGGACTCCCAGACTATGAGAAATAACTCATTAATTGGCGTTAATTCTAAGCGGTATGTGTGGAGAAAACCAGGCACTGCTCATCACCTGCCCAATACAATCCCAACAGTGAAACATGGTGGTGGCAGCATCATGTTATGTGGCTGTTTGTCAGCTGCAGGGACAGGATGACTGGTTGCAATTGAAGGAAAGATGAATGCGGCCAAGTAAAGAGATATCCTGGAAGAAAACCTCATCCAGAGTGCTCAGGACCTCAGACTGGGCTGAATGTTCACCTTTCAACAAGACAATGACCGCACACAGCTAAAATAACAAAGGAGTGACTTCGGAACAACTCTGTGACCATTCTTGACTGGCCCAGCCAGAATCCTGACCTAAACCCAATTGAGCATCTTTGGAGAGACCTGAAAATGGCTGTCCACCAACGTTCACCATCCAACCTGACGGAACTGGAGAGGATCTGCAAGGAAGAATGGCAGAGGATCCCCAAATTGTTTATTTATTAACTTGGGACAGCACACATTAATCAACAATCTTACACTTCTGTACAGACTATAAATGAGCCAGATTATAGCATAGATGCTAATTTCCATCTGTAGACCCAAACCTAACCTGCATGTTTTTTGATGGTGGGGGAAACTGGAGCACCTGGAGGAAACCCAGGCAGACAAGGGGAGAACATGCAAACTCCACACAGAAAGGCCTGGGTTGAACGGGTTTCAAAACCAGAACCTTCTTCCTGTGAGACCACAGTGCTATTCACTAGGCCACCTTGCTGCCCGAAATCCAGGTGTGAAAGACTTGTTGCATCATTCCTAAGAAGACTCATGGCTGTACTAGCTCAAAAGGGTGCTTCTACTCAATACTGAGCAAAGGGTCTGAATACTTATGACCATGTGATATTTCAGTTTTTCTTTTTTAATAAATTAGCAAATATTTCTACATTTCAGTTTTTTTTGTGAAGATGGGGTGCTGAGTGTACATTATTGAGAAATAAATTGAACTTTTTTGATTCTATCAAATGGCTGAAATGACAGAAAGAGTGAAAAATGTAAAGGGGTCTGAATACTTTTCGTACCCACTGTAAAAAATTGGGTGTTTGGATCTGCAATTTCATTTTCATCTATCAAATAACGGAAGGACACATTAATATTTTAGTAGTAAAATTAGGTTCCTTGGATTAACAGAAAATGTGCAATATGCATCAAAACGAAATTAGACAGATGCATAAATTTGGGCACCCTTGTCATTTTGTTGATTTTAATACCTGTAACTACCTAGCACTGATTAAGCCTTGAACTTCATAGACAGGTGCATCCAATCATGAAAAAAGGTGGCCAATTGCAAGTTGTTGTTCTCTTTGACTCTCCTCTGAAAAGTGGCAACATGGTGGCCTCAAAACAACTCTCAAATGACCTGAAAACAAAGATTGTTCAACATTATGGTTTAGGGGAAGGCTACAAAAAGCTATCGCAGAGATTTAAGCTGTCAGTGTCCACTGTGAGGAACATAGTAAGGAAATGGAAGTCCCCAGGCACAGTTTTTGTTAAGGCCAGAAGTGGCAGGCCAAGTAAAATATCAGAAAAGCAAAGACGAAGGATGTTGAGAATGGTCAAAAACATCCCACAGACCACCTCCAAAGACCTACAACATCATCTTGCTGCAGATGGTGTCACTGTGCATCGTTCAACAATTCAGCGCACTTTGCACAAGGAGAAGCTGTATGGGAGAGTTATGCCGAAGAAGCCTTTTCTGCACACACGCCAGAAACAGAGTTGCTTGAGGTATGCAAACGCACATTTGGACAAGACAGTTTCATTTTGGAAGAAGGTGCTGTGGACTGATGAAACAAAGATGTGAGTTATTTGGTCATAACAAGGGGCTTTATGCATGGCGGCAAAAGATCACAGCATTCCAAGACAACACTTGCTACCCACAGTCAAATCTGGTGGAGGTTCCATCATGCTATGGGGCTGTGTGGCCAGTGCCTTTACTGGGAGTCTTGTTAAAGTTGAGGGTTGCATGGATTCCACTCTAATGTAGGGGAATCAGTCACAAAGTTGAAGTTGCACCGGGGCTGGATATGTCAAGAAGACAACGACCCAAAACACTGCTCAAAATCTACTCTGGTATTTATGCAGAGTATCTGTGGGGTGATTTGAAGCGGGCTGTCCATGCTCGGCAACCATCAAACCTAACTACTGGAGATGTTTGGTCCTAAATATTGAAGGAGGAATGGTCCAAAATACCTTCATCCAGAATCCAGACACTCATTACAGGCAATAGGAAGCATCTAGTGGCAGTTATTTCTGTTAAAGTAGGCTTAACTAAATATTGATTTGATATTTCTGTTGGGGTGCCTAAATCTATGCACATGTCTAATTTAATTTTGATGCATATTGCACATTTTCTGTTCATTTAATAAACCCATTTTCACTACTGAAATACTTTTGGCTGCATATTAGTTTGCAGAATTTTAATGAAATTAAAGCTACAGTCTGCAATTCTTGTAATTAAAAAAAATAATTTAGTCCCCCAAATTTTGTCCGAATGTGTATTATATTGTTTATATTATATGCACAATCTAAGTAGAATCATCGTTTTACCGTAGTTAGCTTGAAACCCGATGTTGTTTCTCACACCTTCACTTAAAGAGCGTCAGGCAGGAAATCCCCAACAAATGTGTGAAATATGGTTTGCTAAAGTAAAGGAAGTCCCATTGACAGAGCTGTCAATCAATCCAGAGCTATACAGTGACATCTAATGAGTTTGCAGGGCGGGCAACAAGAGAGAAAATATGAAGCTAGACACTTCAGAGAAATGAAGTCCCAAGTGGGAATCCATTTTAGCCCGACAGCACCTATTTTAAAATTTTGTAGAACTCAGAGGCCTAAATAGGCATAAATATCACCTAAAATTGAGGGAGGCATCTTTAATAAATGTGCGTTAATACGGTGCAGGTGCGTTTTTCCTGCCAATTCATTCTTCGTAGTGAATATAATAATTCAAATTTTATGGATAATAAAGACAATTACTAGACTGGCAAGCGAGACCTACATCAAGATGTTGGGTCTGGGAACTCACCATTGGCAGTGCTCAATCCGAGGGGCGGGATAAACGGCTGTCTTTCAAATTCCCTCTTCACGCAATAGGATAGCGCTACAACCAACCAGAGCAACAAAGTTTCCGGTCGGCAAAACTCCGAACACATCTTCCTTTTGTAAGAATGACTGCAGTGCTGTTTGTTTATTTCTCAAAGAAAAGATTAACTCCAAGTCTACCAGAGTCGTGGCCAAAGCCGATTCGAAAGACCACTGTTCGCGAGCATCAGCAACCATTTCTTTGTTTTCTCGTAATTACGTTAAGCCTGCCCACCGACTCTATACATGTAGTGATCGGCCTGACCAGAATTTGGTTTTTCCAGCTCGCAAGTCAACGAAGAGTTGCTAGACTGACCCTAGCTGCAAATTATATTTGCTGCCGCTAGGGTGCGTCTAGATTTCTAGGCTAGACAATTACATCAACGATGTTTGGACACGTCCATTCGACTGTGTAAAGTCAGACATTGCCCAGCCCTACTCTATACTTGTATATTTGCACAAATTCTCTCTCCCGTTGTCATTTACAAAATCTTACAATTCACAAAACCAATCTCTATTCGGTTGTGGAAACACAACTCGTACTGTACTCAAACAGTCCGTGTTGGCACAGAGCAGTGCGGTGCGCTTTGATGTGGTCAATGGAAAACAGGCATTAGTGTGATGACCTGTGTTAAATCCCACAAAATACTAATCTAACCATAATCTTATAAACAACAGAGCTGTTTTCTTAGGCTGTTATGTTCGTATGTGAACTGGACTAAACAGTTTTTTTTATTATTTAAATAGTAGCATCAGCAGGGATGGTGATGAGTCTGCATAAGTGAGTTCCTCAAAGGGAAGAGCCATTTACGGCCTTTCACACAGATACACTTTAGCAAAGTTGTTTTTTGGAAAAATACAGCACATGACATTCATAGTTCATACACAGTTGGTTTACAGAATCTCTGTGTTCCCAATAGCTAAAGACACAGTGATAAGTTAACCTAGCGAGCGAATGAGTTAGTGTATGTGTGTGTTGTGATTGGTTTAAATATCTTCAAAAGTGGGTGGAGCTCGACATCCATTTGTAATTGTGCAGAGTATGTGTTTCAGGAGTGTATGAGCTGGTGGCCTTTCAGATGCGGCCGGGGGGTCCGGCCGTTTGGGGACAGGCCTTTCGGGCTGCAGTCACTTGCCATGCTGCCGTGGGCTACGGCCACCTGGTAGGGGCCTTCCACAGCGAATTTGGAGAGCTCAATAAAGGTACAGAGGGAACAGGATCAACGAGCCAAAATACATGATGTACACACCAGTAGAGGCTAGTGAACCTTACTGAGGAGGATGGGATCATGTTAATGTCTGGACTGGAGTAAACGGAATGGAGTTAAACACATACAACGAGTAGGGCTGTAATGATATGCGTATCGTGATCCAATATGCACTCCAGAGCCCGTTCGCCTGGCAACAGTATATGCCCGCAACACGAATCTGAATATTTCATTTCAAAATAATAGCGCTCCTCATTCATTATAATAATGATTGTTTGATCATTTCATAGATAGGTAGTGGGTCCGTGTTCATGTGTTGCTACAATTAGTGAATTGTTTAGAATGATTTTCAAATTTACTTGTGTTTTTCTTACATGAGACACTGACAATATATTCAATCAATTTGTGTACAACTTATTTGTTAATGTTTTTAATAATCAGTTATTAAAAACTTGTTAAATGTGCAGTTTTTGCTATCACATACTCTTATTATTACTTTACACACAATACAATTGAATTTGGTTACAAATTTACAATGAATTCACAATGTTCATTGCAATGAATGTTTATATTGTAATATTAATGAAATATCAGAATTTGTGTTGCGGATATTATATACTGTTGCAAGGCGAACGGGCTTTGGAGTGCGTATTGGATCGCGATATGCATATCGTTACAGCCCTAGAAACGAGTGTGTGATGCCATTCCATTTACTCCAGTCCAGCCATTAATATGAGCCCATTCTCCTCAATTAAGTTTCGCCAGCCTTCCGCTGACATACACGATATAAGAAAGGTCACTGTAGTAATGCATTCGTGTGAGACAACATGAGGGGTGTCTTTTTGTTTGTGCCAGTCAATGCGCTGTGGTGGTACGAGAGTCCCGACCAGCGGGCTGCAGCACGTCACAAAGCACACGGGGATGCCAGGGTGGTAGCAGCTGGTAAGTTCAAGGAGAAAAGGGGAATTTTGACAGATTTGTTCCCATTTAAGTTTTTGAAACCTTGTAAATCTCTTTCTCTCTACAGTGAGGGAGAGTGTGACATACCTGAAGTCACAGAGGAACAAACTCATGTTCCCTTGCCCCGGTTCTCCCCTCAAGTGATCAACTGAAAGTCATTTTCCCTGCCTGGACTCCACCCTCAAGTGCTCAACTGATTCCTGGGATTGATGGCCCTGAACAGCAACAGCACCTAATATTTTGTCAGTGTGATATGTTCTTTGCTGTTTACAGACCTGTAAGAAATTATAAATAAAATGTTTCTTTAGCACAATGTCAGTGCAAGAAATGTTTATACCATCATGGGAATGTTATTGTATTATTTTTTCAACAATTATTTAACCAGGCAAATTGACTAAGAACCAATTCATATTTGCAGACACAAGCCAGTTGAAATTAGAGTTAACTGTCTGTCTAAGTTGTACCCAGGGTCAGGCTTGGTTTGTCCCTGGATGGGAGACCAATGCCGCTGGAAGTGGTGTTGGAGGGCCAGTAGGGGGCACTCTTCCCTCTGGTCTAAAGGTCATTCCTGATGGCCCAGGGCAGTGATGGGGACATCTGCTCTGCGTAGGGTGCCGTCTTTCGGATGTTAAATGGGTGTCCTGACTCAGTGAGTTCACTAAAGATCCCATGGCACTTATCGTAAAAGTATGCATACCCCGGATTGCTGGACCAAAGTTTCCAATCTTTCCCTCATAACGTCATGGCAACCTGCCGTAATCATCCCCAGCTTTCAGTTGGCTCACTCCAGCCTGCCCTCCCCCCACTTCTCCCCTGGCCATTCCTGTGAATAAGAAGCTGTTCTCAGTCAACTTGCCTGGTTAAATTAACTAACGGTGTAAAATAGGCATGTGACTCACATGTTCTTGTTGTTTAAATGAAATGCCCTACTAATCTTCTCATCTTATCACATCACTTCCAGCTGTCTGGAACCAAACAGCAGCAGCTTTCTTAAGCAGCAAGTTGAGGTGTGCCTGGTACAAGACTAAGCTGTGGTATTTTGGCAATATTCCACAAACCCACAAGATATACACTGCTCAAAAACATTACTGGTAGCATGAGGCAGTAACTGCAGCCCAGTTAGGTTGCGCAGTAACACCAGCTCCTACAGGATGGCATATCTTTGCTGTGTCTCCCAGTACAGGCTCAAGAGCATGGAGAAGATACCAGGAGACGGGCCGTTACAAGAGGAGACATGGACAGGACCGTATAAGGGCATTAACCCAGCAGCAGGACTGGTAACTGCTCCTTAGAGCCCTACAAAATGACCTCCAGCAGGCTACTGGTGTGCATGTTTCTGAACAAACTGTCAGAAGCAGACTCCACAAAGGTGGCATGAGGGCCCAACATCCTCTAGTGGGACTTGTGCTCACATCCCAGCACTGTGGACCTCGATTGGCATTCGCCAGAGAACACCAGATTTGGCAGGTCTGCCATTACACTGTGTGCAGAATTATTAGGCACGTTGTATTCTTGAAGAGTAATTTTATTATTGAACAACTACAGTGCTCTCAGTCAATCCAAAGTGTAAAACACCTCAAACCTGAATAGATGAGGTCTTGGCTTTGTTGGGCAACTATTAGTGTGCAGAATAATCATGCAACTAAATTAAAAAGGAAAAGTATCCCATCTCACTTGTTGATTTTCTTCTGTTAAGTGAGAATAATAAACAAACAACACAAAAGTTACAAAAAAACATTTCTGACATTTCAAAACAAATCAGTGATCAATAGCTATAGCCACCCTTTTTTTCAATAACAGTCATAAGCCTTCTATTCATGGAGTCTGTCAGTTTCTTGATCAGTTAACAAATAACTTTTTGTGAACCCCCAACCACAGCCTCCCGTACACTGTTCAGAGAGGTCTCCTGTTTTCCATCACCGTAAATCGACTGTTTAAACGTACAATATATCGTTTTTGGCCGCTAGGGGTCTCTCAATCAAAACAATAGCAAAAGATGTACTTGGATGACATCGGGAAGTAGCGTGGGACCATGGGTTTTGTTATCGTCGTCAATGACAACCTTTCAATCTAGTGTCTCCGGCAGAAAAAATGTTCACTGACAAAGTAATGTATTGTTAAAAATATTATAACTTTATTCACGTTATGTTTGGCAGTTCCCTGGAACTTAGAGCAACTAGCGCAGTCAAAGGTTATACGACGCCTTTGACGGAAGACAAAATGCAACGTCCCATGTCTTCAAATTACATTACAAATTTCTCTGGATTTGAAAGTTGGTGGAAACATTTAGGACAACTAAAAAATATATATAATATTGGTATAGTGATGTTTGCTTTTTCAATGCAAAGTACATCTTTTGTTTTTGTTTTGGAAAACTACATATTGTACCTTTAAGAAGGAACCACAAGTTCTCAATTGGGTTTAGGTCAGGTGAGGAAGGGGGCCATGTCTTTATTCTTTCATCTTTACGGACTTTACTGGCTAGCCATGCAGTGGGGTACTTCGATGTTTGGATGCATGCGATGGAGCATTGTCCTGCATAAAAATCATGGTCTTCTTGAAAGATGCAGACTTTCCTGTACCACCGCCTGAAGAAACTGGCAGTAGGTTTGGGAGTTGAAATTGATTCCATCTTAAACCCGAAAAATTTCTAACTAGCTCATCTATAATAATACCAGCCCATACAGTGGCGGAAAAAGTATTTAGTCAGCCACCAATTGTGCAAGTTCTCCCACTTAAAAAGATGAGAGAGGCCTGTAATTTTCATCATAGGTACACTTCAACTATGAGAGACAAAATGAGAAAAGAAATCCAGAAAATCACATAAATTATGGTGGAAAATAAGTATTTGGTCAATAACAAATGTTAATCTCAGTACGTTGTACCATTTGTTGGCAATGACAGAGGTCAAACATTTTCTGTAAGTCTTCACAAGGTTTTCACACACTGTTGCTTGTATTTTGGCCCATTTCTCCATGCAGATCTCCTCTAGAGCAGTGATGCTTTGGGGCTGTCACTGGGCAACACAGACTTTCAACTCCCTCCAAAGATTTTCTATGGGGTTGAGATCCAGCCACAGGCCCATCCATCCATTAAACCTTTGCGAAATCTGTTTTCAGGTATTTCTTGGCCCAGTCTTGACGTTTCAACTTATATGTCTTGTTCAGTAGTGGTCGTGTTTCAGCATTCCTTACCTTGGCCGTGTCTCTAAGCACTGAACACCTTGTACTTCTGGGCACTCCAAGTAAGTTGCAGTTCTGGAATATGCCAGCACTGGAGGATAATGGGTTCCTGGTAGCTTCTCGTATGAGTCTTCTCAAATCTTTGGCAGTTAATTTGCGTCTTTTTTCTCAACACGTTTCTTGCAACCATGTTCACAATTTGCAACAAATCGTTTGATGGTTCTGTGATC
This sequence comes from Umbra pygmaea, assembly GCA_016801145.1. Lineage (NCBI taxonomy): Eukaryota > Metazoa > Chordata > Actinopteri > Esociformes > Umbridae > Umbra > Umbra pygmaea. The sequence goes on along the minus strand of JACXGM010006626.1, from coordinate 1,967 downwards.
ACATCCAAATATCTTAGCAATATGAAGAATGCTGCAGCCCTCTGAAAGACTTAAAATATTTTGACTTTTCCGAGTCAGATTATGATCTTTAATATGTTTTGGTCATCGAGACTCAATGTGTGATTTGTGTGTTCCCTTAATTATTTTGAGAAGTGTATTATTATTATTATTATATTATTAATATGAAATTATAGCAGTAAAATGTAGTTTTGTGTCATACCAATTGTATACAGTCTCCTATAGTACTCCTATATAGCTTCCACCAATTAAAATTGAATTATTTGCATTATTCACCAAGCACATTCTACATCTATTTCTGTCTGTAAAAATGTAACAGTTAAAAAACCTCAAAGAAACATTCAGCTTTATACCCATGTTGACACAAGATAAAAATTATGGAAACTGCTTGCCAAGGTGGGAGAAGTGTTCAGTTTTATTGTGTAAAGAAGTATTGTACAGGGCGAGTAACAGATATTCCCACAGCCTTTCTCAATACATTAGGCGTAATAAGGTATTGGTTTTAAATAAAGACTTTCTTTGTAGGATTCTTTCTTTTTGATCAAAATCAAAAATGATTGTATAAATACAGTGGTCTGTGAAAATTCCAGTGCAAAAATTATTCCAAATAACACCACAAGTAAAGTGCATGGAATGTCAAACTGCCCTTATTTCAGGCACATTTTATAATAAATGGCACTTAACTGCACAGAAAAAGGCCACGGGTCAAACAAAAACTTGAACTGACTCGAGACTATCAGCATTTAAAAAAAGATCTCCCCTTATAATATCTATTGTACTACTGAATGCACCACTACAACCCATTACGGGACTGTCTTTGTTCTGTGCTAGCGGTTAGGCGCTGAAAACACTAGTTATACTGTTGTTATCTGCCAGGGCACTGTAGTAGCTTATGATGAGGTATTCATTGCAAACTGGGGTAATGAGACTTATCACCCAAACCAATCTTTTTTGTTTTCTTTTAAAAAGCTAAACGAACAATTAATGTTGTATTTATTGACTTTGCATGGTGTACCATTTAAAAAGGCACTTAGAAGAAAGTCTCACTGATTGGAGTGTTTCAAAATGTCAGCGTTCACATTACAGTGCGAAACAAGAAGAACATTCATAATTACTGTAATGCCACAATGGACTTAGCCAAACCATAACATTTTTTGTTGTTGCTATATTTGTTTTTCATTCACATATATAAATAACAGTTCCATCAAACAAACAAAATTAAGAAATTTAGATTCTACAGTTCAGCTCTTAGCCATGGAAATGATTTGGGATTTTTCATTATGTAATTCTGGTCTAAGAGTACAAAACAATAAAAAAGACCCTGAATTTCCTATCATTGGTTTAAACCAGTTGAAAGTAGAAAATATCGCAGTTTACATGAAAATACACACTGCCACAGCCTAACATCTGCTGAAGCACATGTAAAATGGTGGCAGTTCTTTCAAGTTTTTAATACTCTTCTTCTTAACAACTGTGGCCCGCCCCCACCCGTGGGCTCCACCTTGTTACAGCACAAGTGGAATCTTTGCATTGACTCGCATTGCTCTTCTCAACCAGGCCCGTTCGAGGGCAGCACCTGTGGCTGAAGAATTAAAACAAGTATACAAATACTACTGTAATAATACAGGGAGGCAAATGCAGTCCAACACTGTTTGCGGGTTCAAGTTCCAGTTTTGTGTAGGAAGATGGCTCACACCAAGCTCTCTTTTAGCCTTTCCTCAGCTAGCTGCTCATCAGCCTGCTGTGAGCTGGGTGAGGTGATGTCCAACGTCACATCTTTGCGCTTCACTGAATTGTCTTTTAAGTGATAATCGTCACTCTGATCCTTGGCAAAGTTCACAAACACCTGGAGGGACACAAGAAAATGTCAGCTATACTAACACTTTATATTGAGATCCTCGTTAGCTATCATCACTACACTGAGATCCTCGTTAGCTATCATCACTACA